>OX463762.1:4580312-4707689 GCA_949825005.1 Gasteruption jaculator
TGTCCATACGAAGTCATTACATTGGACCAAAACTTCACAAAAGTACCTAGTACTCTCCACTTTTTATGAATTTTTTCTGTTCACGTGATTAGAACCAGTACTGAACATGTCCGGCCCTAACCCAAACGACAAGCAATAAATATCTTACAACTTAATTTAATTTTACCGCATTATGCATTAGTAACGATCATTTAAAATAATAATAATAACATGAATAATAATACATCATATCCAAACATCTGAATTGTTTGGGGCCCGACAAGTTTAGTACCGGTTCTAATCACGTAAACAGAAAAAATTCTTTCCATTTTGTTTTAATTACTACAGATATCCACATGGACAAGATATATAGAGGCTATGGAAGAAATTGACAAATCATATGAAGTGGAGAGTAGTAGTTTCACAAAAGTACCAGGTACTTTTGTGAACCTCTGGTCCAATGTAATAAGAATTCACAATTTTTTTGGGCAACTATTTTCGTGGCGCTCTTATTTGACAATTGATTGCCTTCTTTTGTTCCTATGACTTATGGAATAAATGTAAAATTACAAAAACTTATAAAATATTCAATTACTTCGTTGATTGTTGATATAACGGAAAATAAACTTGTCTATTGTTATCGGATTTCAATACTTTATTTGGCTGAAGATTTTCAAAATTCGTATCAATGCAATGGAAAATGAACTTGTCTAATGTTAGCGGATTTCACTACTTTATTTGGCTGAACATTTTCACAATCTACCACAAAACTATGTTTAGTTGTAACATTTTTTAGACGATGCACTGATATTCATTAATGTTCATTTTATTCTAAACTATAAAAAATATGATGTATTTGTTTTTCATTGTTTTTTATTTTTGGACGTTTCGTGTAAATTAAACATTTTTAGGGAACTTCTTTGCACGAGATATGCTTTTTGTAGGGATTTAATATAAATAAATAAATTCTATAAATATAAAACTATAAAAAATATGACGTATTCCTTTTTCATTAAAATCATTTTTTATTTTTGGACGTTTTGTGTAAGTTAGACATTTTTGGAGAGTTGCTTTTTATAGAGATATCCCTTTTCATACATGAACTTGTCTCGACTTTTTTGCACCAGAGGTGTTTTTTAGGGGGATTTTCCATTTTATGAACAATTTTGTGGGCAAAATTCTCATGAAAAATTGATATTTCCGCTTTACGAAGTCGCCATTTTTTAAAAATTAGTAGTTTGCAAATAATGTGATGTATTACTTCGTTGGTCAGTTGAAATTTTATATTTTATCAATTTTCTTCGTTTTTATTGATTGACCGTTGTGATACAATTTAATATATATACGACGTTTGGGTCCTTCGTTTTAAGCCTTTTTCAAGTATTATTACGCTTAGTTACATAAATAAAATAGTAAAAACACTGAACTTTATAACATAAAACATTCCAAGTGTTTATGCTAGAAAGAGAAAAAAAGATTGATAATTGATCCGCTCAGTGCACAAATCGATCAACTCCATAAAAAATGAAGTTGACAAAAATGATAAAATAGCATATATTGCTTTTTAAAATCCTTTCTAAATAACAAATTTAAAAAATGGAAAAAAATGGAATTAATCGATTTGTACATTGAACGGCTCAATTAAGTATACCTCTAGATTTGACAATGGATATTTTAAAAGAATACTATTTATCAATATAAAACGGGAACTATATATAACATTGTGGACAGCAGTTAAATTGTCACATCCCAAATTTAGAAAGGAAAATTTGGAACTAGTTAAAAATACATTATCATTAAACAATTATCATAAAAATATTACTGAAAAACTATTAAAAAAAGAATATATGATATTTACAATAATAACAGTGAGGTGAATAATGATGAAAATGTAAAAAAACTAAAAAGTTTTTGCGTTTTACCTTATGTACGAAACTTATCAGAAATATTAAAAACAGTTTTATCTAAATTTAATTTAAAATGTGTATTCAAAAACGCATACACATTAAAATCTTTTTTGGACAACGGTAAAAATAAACTACAAAAATTATTACATTCAGGAATAGTTTACAAAATACCATGTAAAGATTGTAATAAAGTTTATATAGGCGAAACTAAGATGTACGCAAAAACTAGGTTTTATCATCATAACTACGATGTATCAAAATCCAAACAAAGTACAGGCTTATCTAAACATTCGTTACAATTTAAACATGAATTTGATTTTAACAAATTTTCCATTCCGGAGAGAGAAAAGGATTATTACAAAAGAAAAATATTAGAATCACTACACATAAAAAAAGAAAAGAATAATATAAATATCCAAAATGACTCAAGAAAAATTAACAATTTTTATGATCTACTTTTTGACTGATATTGGACAAATATTTATTCGGTACGGCCCTGCGATGACGGATAGCAACACGATATCAAGTATTTCTAATGAGATTTATTCACACCTTATCAAAACGCGGATCAGTGAAGATTAACTGACTGCGGATAATTATACGTATAAATAACAAAAACTAGATCCTAATAAAAGGAAAAACACAAACAATTAAACAATTGGATAATTTTATCAGGTATGAATTTATCTCATTAATATACAAAACAATTAAAAATTATGTAAGTCATTGCAGTTCCGAACGAATAAATGTTAATTATCCATCTTTTTTTCCCTTTCTAGCATAAACACTTGGAATGTTTTATGTTATAAAGTTCAGTGTTTTTACTATTTTATTTATGTAACTAAGCGTAATAATACTTGAAAAAGGCCTAAAACGAAGGACCGAAGCGTCGTATATATATTAAATTGTATCACAACGGCCAATTGATAAAAACGAAGAAAATTGATGAAATATAAAATTAGTATTTTGCAAAACCCAACGATTAAACACGAGACGAAAAGTTTTTGGTTTTTTTATTTCCGATAACCCAGTCCCGAGATATCGTGCTCACCGCAAAACGTGTTTTTTTCGAGGTGCTCCCGGAGATTGGCTGCAGCGGAAGTCAGAATGATTATTTTTATACCAAAAAATTGAAAAAGTAGTAAAAGACTACTACAGTATATACACAAAGTTTAAAATTAATAAATTAAAATGTCTCTCCACAAAAAATTCTTGAAAAATCGCTTTTTTTCGGCCTTCTAAGTGCGTATACCCCCTTAAAAAAGTAATTATAACAATAAATCAATCAATAATATATTCGCCGTTAAAAATACGATTAATACTGTTTTGTAGAGCAGAAAGAGCTCTTTCGAACGAATATATATATAATATATATATATTGCCAGACAGCAATGAAAATAGTTGTAAAATAAAAGAAAACAAAAAACTCTTCGAACTTATCGTACAACCTAATAAATTGTGAAAAAATTTAATAATAATGTTCACTTTTTAAAGTATGGAACAAACATTCTAAAAATGCATTACAAAACTAACATATTAAGTATAATAGAACATTTAATTCATTAAAGAAAATTGTATATGAAATTTAACTTTTTTTGCATAAGAATAAGGTAAAATATAAATTTTTTTTGTGATTATTGAATAAGTGATACTGTAATCTAAATTATGTAGTGGTAATATAATTACATATTCATAAGTGAATTTTTCCAAAGGAAAGGAACAGTTAAGATTGAATACATACTTTGCGACATCTTCAGCTGTTTCAATACAACAGAAGTATGAGGGTATAACTAAGTGAGACAGAAAGGAAGAATTCAGTCGTGTCAGCACAGCTGTGAAGTGTATGTGAAAGTCGTAAAAAGTCAAAGAACAAAATGAATGAAGCTTATTTTATTTTGCTACTTTTTGTGAGTTCTGCCTTAACGGTTCCATCTGACTACTGGGAACTTCGAGCGAATCTTCTTCAGGAGGAAAATTTTCGATTTCTTGGGGGCAAACTTAATTTAAATCACAAAGAGAGGGTTGCAAATGAAATTCTTATGATAGCGAAAGAGAATGAAATCAAGGAAGGTATATGAAAAGTTTTGTCATGAAAAATAATATTATTAATATGCTGCAATTTATGTTGCTTACGTGGGCTATAACGAAAAACAAAATCGTTGGATGCTAATTTCAGAAAATTTTTTGTAATAATCGGATTTTTTAAAATCGTTATAAAAATCGATTTATTGAAATTACAAATAAATTATGTAATTAATTATTTATAATAATTTATAATAATTATATAATTAATTATTTAATTAATTATAAATTTAATTATGATTATAAATTAAATAATTAATTATTGATAAGAGTAATATGATAATTTTTCAAAATACTAAGAGAAGTCATACAAAGTAGATGAATGTATGAAAAGATGATTCTCCTTATAATGCATTACCTAAAATACATATAACAATAATACATTTTTTGACATTAATACATTACAAAACTCGCGTACTGCTATAATTGAATAGATTGTTTCGAAATTATTATCACGAATGTATGTTCCATCTTTTTTTGTTGGCTTTTAACTTAGTACTATTTGTAATATTAAGTGCACAAAAATTCTATTTCCCCCAATACGAAGTGACTTGTCTAAGATTGACTTATCTTAAGATTTTATGAGTTTTTATTAATATTTTACGAAAGGATTTATTCTTAGGAAAGACTTATAAACCTTAAAAACCCCATAAAAAGCATGTCCTGAATATTACTGAAATTGTAAATAATACAACTTACACATATAATAAAGATAAAACCATTATTATTAAACCTTATTGTTATTAATATTGAAATAAATATTCTTAAAGAAAGTAAATAAAGTATGTAATGAAATATTAATTAATTCGTTTAGACAGATATTTTCATTTTTCATGTAAATTCATATCTCGTCATGTAAGATTGACAAAATCTCTTATTTACATTTATACTGAAAAGTAGAAATATAAATTTTGTATGGTTTTCCAAAAACAATTGTTCATGCATTCAGAAGTATCGATAATAAGTCATATACTTATTTTCCTATATTTATATTTAATATTTCAAATTATACAATTCCACTTGTAGAAAAAATTCACTTTTTTTATAAATAATTAACATGATATTTATGACCTGATATAAAAGTAAGGAACTGTGTCATTTATTGAGCTAACCTTGTCTTCTTCGACTGTGGTGATTTCTGTCATAATTGTCACAACATAAATTTTTGGTTTCCTTTCGCAAAGTTAAAGATTTACATTTTTCTAAGAATTTGCCCATATCAATTTTACACTATTCTTAACGAAATAATTGAATTTACATTCAATGAATTCTTGTTCTAAATGAACGGTAAAAATTTTGGAGGGAATTTAAATGATTCCTATTGATCTATTAACTTAGAGAAGAAAAGGATAAAGTGATATTTTATTTCATTTTCTCTACATTTAACATAATAGTTGACCCTTACAATCTAAGTATCATCAATGGAATTATAAAAATAGAAAATTTTAGATTCATACAGAAGTATGCAATTTTGTATGAATTTTTGTATGATATAAAAAGATATTAACACTAAACCTACCATGCAGCGGTAAAACGACCTTTTTCACGTGTATTTTAAATGGCTTGGTGACGTCACGGTAGGTTTAGTGTTAACATTCAATTTTTAAAAAATCACTGGTCAAAAACGGTTTATTGAATATTTCAGGTCTTCAGGAAAAGAGTTTATTCGGATATTTCTTACATAATTATATCTTTATAAATAAAATTCTCGTCATGTCTGTACTTTTCTTAGAATTGCCTCAAACTTCGTTTTCTTATCAATCTTGACGAGTAAAACCCGAATCCGGTCTTAGTTCAAACGTCTGTTTGTCTGTTTTTGTTTGTTTGTATGTTACGGGTTGACGCGAGAATGGCTGACGAGAACTTGATGATTTTTTATGCCTAAGTACTTCCATATATTGCGCAAAACATAGGCTATGTTTCGTTTGACCTTGATGCCAAGTTTGACCTTGAAGATCGGAAAGGTTTCGTTTGTATGTTACGGGTTGACGTGAGAATGGCTGACGAGAACTTGATGATTTTTTATACCTAAGTACTACTATATATTGCGCAAAACATAGGCTATGATTCGTTTGACCTTGATGCCAAGTTTGACCTTGAAGATCGGAAAGGTTTTGTTTGTATGTCACGGGTTGACGTGAGAATGGCTGGCGAGAACTTGATGATTGTTTATACTGAAGTACATCTATATATTGCGCAAAACATAGGCTATGTTTCCTTTGACCTTGATGCCAATTTTGACCTTGAAGATCGAAAAGGTTTCGTTTGTATGTTACGGGTTGACGTGACAACGGCTGACGAGAACTTGATGATTTTTTATACTTAAGTACTACTATATATTGCGCAAAACATAGGCTATGTTTCGTTTGACCTTGATGCCAACTTTGACCTTGAAGATCGGAAAGTTGTTTAGATATGTTTGAAATTTGTATAGATATGTTTCAATTTTTTACAATTGAAACATATCTACATATAAATGTTATACAATTAAAAGAAATCCACCCGTCGGTGACGGGTATTGCAGCTAGTTAAATATAAAAATAAAGAATATACTTATAAAAAGAATTCAGAAATACAATAGGATGCCATAAAATGAGAAAGATCAGTTTTGTATTAAAATCTGAATCATTCAATACAAGCTTCATTCAGAAATACTTACGAGGTTTGTTGAAAAAAAAGGTGACTTTTTATTTTTCTCGAGAAATATTTATTTATTCAACAATATCTATTTTATCGCCTTGAAAGTAATCCCCTTCAAATATAATGCACTTGTGCCAGCGTTTTTTCAAGTACTTGAAGCACTTCTGATATGCGCTTTTTAGTATGGTGATGAGCTCTTTCAGCGATGCGGTCTTTATATCCTCAATCGTCGCAAAGCACTGTCCTTTCATAGGCCTTTTCAGTTTTGGGAACAAAAAAAGTCACATGGGGCCAAGTCTGGTGAATACGGTGGCTGAGGCATGACAACGCTGTTGGTTTTGACCAAAAAATTACGAACAAGCAAAGACGTGTGAGCTGGCGCATTATCATGGTGCAATAACCATGACTGGTTGTTCCACAATTCCGGGCGTTTTTCATATTTTTTCACGCAAACGGCGCATAACTTGTAGGTAATAAACCCTAGCAAAACACTGACAATTTTCTTTCCTGCTTCAACGTTTTCATCGGTTGTTCACGTGCTTGGACATCCAGGGCGGACTCGTCATTAACATCTTCTCGGCCTTCTGTGAAGAATTTGTACCACTTATAAAGACTTTTTTTTGCTCAAAGGAGACTCGCTAAATGCCACAGTTAACATCTTAAGTGCTTTGGAGCACTTAATTTTATTTTTCACACAAAATTTAGTACATATTTTTTCGATAAAAAAGAATCGCCAAGCACACCAAAACACGTCCAACCTTTATATGTGGCAAAAGAAAAATATAAACCCAAGCTAGCTGATTTTGTCAACATATCTTGGGGATGTGTGTACTAATATAACAAAACAAAAAATTCGAAAATCAAATATACGTAGCCAGCGAAATTTGAAAAGTCACCTTTTTTTAAACAAACCTCGTATACCAACTCATAGAAAACGTTACATATATCCATGTTATATAAAATCGTGACATTTTATGATTTAGATATACTATTAATACATAGAAAATTCTTTTATAAATTTTTATTGTAATATTAGATAAATTTTAGTCACGACACCTTTCAAATTGTTCTTCTTCGCAAGAAAACAGTGCGTTCAATATTTGCGATTCATTTAACAAGGGGATCACGTGAACGATTTCTGTTGACACATTTTTAAAATCATCAAAACTATATTACGTTAGACGTCATTGAATATGTTCTTTTCCTGTATTAAAGCATTAAACAAAATTATTTTTTCTTTTCAAAAGTTGTGTACTTAGACCGTGAAATATCGAACAAGAAAAAACAATTACTTTTGTTTTCCTCACTTTTGCCTCGTGAAATAGTGCACTAATTAAAATCTTCCTATGGAAAATTCTGTTACTTTAATTGGACGTGCCTCATCTAAATATCATACCCTACAAGATTTCAGGCAGTGTTGTTTACAAATTAAAGAGTTCTCAAATAAATAAGTATTAAAGTTTTTTGATAGTAGTATATCAAATAAATATATTTCGTAGAATTTTTTTGGTTATTAACAACTATTTGAACATTAACTGTAATCCATTACGTTGCGACTTGATGCGTTCGAAGTCTTCCTCGGATGATTTCTTTATAAATTATAATAAACTAATTATTGAAGTTAGATTTCATAATAGTAATGGTTCTTATTAATTAGATAAAACCCTAGCAAGCGTAAAAGAAATATTCGATAAATATTTTAGACGTACATCTTTTACTCAGCAAGAAACTAAAGGAATAGAACATTTTACTTCCTTGCAGGGTAATATACTTCATTTATAAAAAAAAAGTTTATTTAGACGAAAAATGCTATAAAAATGATTATTTCTAACGTTTGTAGTGTACTCATGCAATTTTTATTGAAACGATTGAAAAGATGGGAAAAAAACAAGTTAAATGAAAAAAAAAATTATTACCGTAGCACATTCCATAGCCGAGTAAATCAATTTTTAACTAAGATTCGGAAATATTGCTCCACCAGGCTCTCTCCGTTGCCGATCGGTTCCCCCACCAGCGCGTCGAGCTGTGCGGGGAGCCGCGGCGCCGTACGCGTATTTTTTATGTTCGTTTAGTGCTCATTGCAGACGAACTAAGCTATCTACAACTATCGGGCAAAATGGACATATTAAAGTATTATTTCAGCAATAACTGTGCCAAATTTCAAGTAAAAATATTAAATACTTTCGACGCAATCGTTCGTAAACCAAAAGTTGCGGATCTCAGCTCCTACAGGGCCGATCATAATGATTTTTTTTAAAATTCATGTTTTTCTACCTACATTAAAATGCATTTTGTCTCCTTCCTTAAAACTTAATAATTCGCTAAAATCCGATCATAGCAACGTGTTTTTATTCTTAAAAATGTTGTTGGATTCAGATTTTCAAAAATCCCTTCGGAGCATTTATTAAGTAAGTTATAAGCTACCGATTGCAATTGATTTCATCCTTATAACTATAGTTGCCCAATTTTTATTGCTACTCGAAGTTCAAACTTCATATTTTTACAACAAGCCGCCATTTTGAAGGACGGAATTGGGATTCGGGCTACATGTTCTCCTAACTGAAATGCATCTTTCAGAGTAATTACGGTGACATTTAACTATTTTTTGCAACTGTTTCCTAGTTACAAACTTTTTCACATTTTGTTATTTCTATAACAATTTTGCAGTACAAAAAACCAAATTCAACATATACTACCGATCCTATCTTGTAGGAAATTTAATTCTGAACAACTTTCCTCTTTATACTTTTTTGCGTAAGATCAATAACAACAGAGATATTTTGGAAAAACTAAAAAGAAACGGTTTTTTCAACTTATTTTGCAATAAAAAAGACAGAAGCCGAACTTTTTTTTAGATAAGACTTGCAGGTTACTTTCAGGGCACTATTAACTAACGATTTATGAAAAAAAATTGCGGGTTGGTTGAAGTGTACATTTTGGTGCTCTGGCAACCGGACTATCACTCATACATATGAGTGTATCGTATACTTATATCTTTTTTGTTTTCTTTGTTATCTTCTAATAATTTCATTAATCATTGATGCAATTTTTTTCATGTTTTTTATTACCACGAGTAATTATACATATTATATTCGTATAACAATTGAACTAACAAACAATATATATTTTTTATTTTCTCATGTTTCTGTATAGGTTTCCTTAGAAATTATATACCTTTTATTCTAATAACGATATTATAAACTATATATTTTTATTTTTGAAAAATAAAACAATAGATTCAATCATTTTGGCAAGTTTTGTGACTATGGGTAATTTGTCGACTCCCAGTTTCGACAATAAATTATAAACTCCAGCTCGACCATTTTCTCTATACACTGTTTCAAGTCTGGCATAATCAATGCCAGCTTTTGCTATTTTTTTGATCATGTTTCTCGATATATTACCATTTAAACATACTAGACATTGCTCTAACGCTTTTGCCCTTGTCGATTGCACATCCTCGTTGCATACGCTATAAAAGGATTTACTACTTTGTAATACATGGACTTCGGGAGAAATTTATCCACTAGTTTCTCTAATATTTCTACATCATAAAGAGCTTCGTGAAAATTTTGTTCAATGCCTTTATTCTGTTCCAATAAATCAAGTGCTAAAGAGTCTAATTTGAATTTTCCTGCGCCTTTTCGATTCGGAAATTTTTTTCGCGGAAGTGGCAGAGTACCAATGAAACCAACAATCTGTGTTCGGAAGTCATCGATAACACCGGTTTTTTTTATCGCACGAAACAAAAAACGTATATCGAAACGAGCATTATGAGCTACCAATATTGATAATTTTGTTAAAGCACGCAAGAAATCGCAAAATTTACGTAAAGCATCCAACAATGGAATAGTTGGAACGCATACGCCGTGGATAAATAGTTTTCCATTTTTATTTTCCATTCCTGTAACTTCTGTAGCACTTGACTCAATTGGTCCCGAGGGACTAATATATGTGCAAAATTTTTGCATTTCATACTTTGCACCGATCTGTAAAATATCCGACGACTGACTAAGTCCTGATGTTTCTAAATCAAAAAATACAATGCTATATAAATCCAAGTCATCAGAAATTGGTTCTGGATAAAAGTTATCGTTCAAGTCTACGTCGTTGACTAAGTTGTCGACATCCATCTCTAAGCCACAACTTGATAGGTACTAAATATAGTCCGGGAGCCCGCCGACATAAACAGCAACTCATAAATACTCTTCTATAATTTTTTGTGTGGCTTAATTACGCCTAGTCTACCACTTTTTTTCTCTATCATAATTTTCTTAGTCGCGGCTTTTTCTCTCCAGTAATTTGTAAACTTGTCAATACCGTATTAAGCTAAAAATTTATAGATACTCTACTTTTAAAAAATTTAATACCAAGAGAAATTCATGAATCGCCAGAGAAAAAACTTGTCCGACAAAAATTTCGGTATGTTAAGGGTGTCTACCGAGTGAAACATGTAAAAATAACAATTTCGAAAAATTTATGGATAACCACCTGATTTTTATGAAAAATGCTTCAAAAAGATATGTAAAATCACGTCCTTACATCGCCCGACAAGACAGATTTACCAATTTTCCAGTCCGACAAGCGGACATTGACATTTTCACGGCGACCTAAAATTTATTCATAATATTTTCCGCTTTCGATTTTTTGCTGTTAAATGAAGCCTACAACGAGGTGAACAAGTTGTCCGACAGTAAAATTTTACCATTTTCATAAAAATCGAACATATTGTTATTTTTCAATTGAAAATCCGGGAAGGATTACAGTATTTGCGTTTGTGAGCGTAAATACAGCATACTTCCACATAACCAACTGTTGTTTACAGGATTACTAAAAAAAAGTATGTAGAATCCAATTATTTAATTGTCGGACACGATATATTCTCCGATTTTCCAGTCCGACGCATGGAAATTATAGATTTTATGAAGCTTCAAATTTTTTGATGAAATTCTTTTTTGATCTTTTCTGTTTATATTTTATAATTGCTATTAAATATATTATGTAATGAATAAGTTGTCTAAGACGGATGTTTTGTCATGCTCAATAAAAAAATATCTATGTATATATAAAAATTTAGTTCATGTTAATTATTAATGAATCATTGTTTTACATATATTCTATTTATTTTTTTACGCAAAAGTTTAAGAATTATTCTTACAATTTTTATTTGTATGTACATACAGGGTGGCCATAAAGTAAGTATCACTTTCAAAATTCGATATCTCAGACACCGTAAGAGAAAACCCTATAATCATATATATCATTTTATTCAGTGTAAAATGGGATTACTTCCTAAATTTTTTCAGATTTTTTGGGGCATTTTCAAAAATCACTTAAATATTACCTTCTTCCTGATTCTACTCGATTTATCGCAAGTATGAACATTTTTGGTCAAGATGACATTTAAGGGGGTATTCTAGTCTAGAAGCATGAATTTCGGCCGTTTTTTCGCGCTCTGTAAAAATAAAACAAAGAATATTTTTACTATCCATTTTTTTATCATTCGTTTATTGATACTTTAAGAACACATGAAAAATTGAATGAAAAAAAAAATTCAAAATTTAAGAAGTTATGAGCTGGCAAAGTGGGGGGTCCACAAAAAAAGAGTGTCCTGGCGTACAAGGTTTGAACCCTTCTGGTCACCTGAAACAAAAAAATCCAACGGATTCATAATTAGTAAGGATGTCGCTATGGGCTCACCCGATGACAAGACAAAAAAATTTTTTTCGCAAAATGGCAGCCGTTTGAAAAAACAAATTTCTCTCCGGTTGCTTGAAAAAACAAATTTTTTTTTCAAACGGCCGCCATTTTGTGAAAAAAATTTTTTTTGTCTTGTCATCGGGTGAGCCCATAGCGACATCCTTACTAATTATGAATCCGTTGGATTTTTTTGTTTCAGGTGACCAGAAGGGTTCAAACCTTGTACGCCAGGACACTCTTTTTTTTGTGGACCCCCCACTTTGCCAGCTCATAACTTCTTAAATTTTGAATTTTTTTTTTCATTCAATTTTTCATGTGTTCTTAAAGTATCAATAAACGAATGATAAAAAAATGGATAGTAAAAATATTCTTTGTTTTATTTTTACAGAGCGCGAAAAAACGGCCGAAATTCATGCCTCTACACTAGAATACCCCCTTAAATAAGATTATTATAACATAATCTGAAGAAAACGCAACGCCTTATGATGACCTTGATACAATAATTGTCAATTTCAATTGATTTTTGATCATGAAAACATTAAATTATGCGCTAACGTTATGAATAAATTTAAAGGTTAGCGATGAAGAAGGGCTTTGCTTAGTTCGATTCGTCAAATCAAATCTGACTAATTTGGAAATGATAGTATAGATTTTTTGAGTGCAAAACTTAAGCTCTATCGCGACGACAAGGTGGAAGCCCGTCGATGGAGGTTTTTTGTGTTTTTTTTCGTTATTGTTTTTTTTTAATTTTTGTTTCTCATTTTTTATTACTCTTTTTTGCTGAAATTTGCTTTTAATTTCGTCCTAATTGTGCAACATTTGTTCAGTGCGCCTCCCTTCATTTTCCGTATTAGTTAGATTTGAGTTGATGGATCGAACCAAGTGAAGCCCTTCTTCATCGTTAACCTAAACATTTATTCATAACGTTAGCGCATAACTTAATGTATTTCTGGTCAAAAATCAATTGAAATTGACAATTACTGTGTCAAGTACATCGTGAGGCATTGCGTTTTCTTCAGGTTATGTTATCATAATCTAATTTGAATGTCACCTTGGCCAAAAACATTCATACTTGTGATAAATCGAGTAGAATCAGGAAAAAGGTCATATTTAAGTGATTTTTCAAAATGCACCAAAAAATCTGAAAAAATTTAGGAAGAAATCCCATTTTACCCTGAATAAAATGATATATATGATTATAGGGTTTTCTCTTACGGTGTCTGAGATATCGAATTTTGAAAGTGATACTTACTTTATGGCCACCCTGTATTATGCCATTCAAATTTCAAGTTAGCAACTTAAAATCTTCAAAATTTTGAAAAAATCAAAAGTTCGAACCGATTTTCAAAATTGAAAGTTGTATGAATAGCTATAACTCGGAGCTCTTCAAATTCAATTGTGATTATATTATCGTAAAATTATTCTTAATTTAATGTGATTTTTCTTCTTTGATTGAGTTATTAAAACAATTGAATAAGCAATCTGCTTCGTGTATCCGCAGATCTACAAATGCTATTGAAGATACAGAAATAGACAGCGAAGATTTTACAGATGATTCGAGTATCCAAAGTTTTCATCGTGAAGATCAGGCCGAGAAATGTTTCTTTTGTAATAAAATCGCCATCAGACGTAAATTTAGGAAAATCTTTTGCCGTCGAATAAAAAATAAGAAATCGTTATTATCAAATATCAAGATATATGCTGCTGAATTAAATGATTTAGAAATGCTGCAAAAGATTGCAGATGAAATGCTGACAGATACGCTGTTATGCTATCATCGCGCATGTAATTTGGCATATTTTGCTAAATATCAAAATTTTATTAAAAAACCTAAAACTAATGACTGGGCTACAACTCGCGATTTCAATAAAATAGCACGGGAACAACTGATTAAATATATTGAGGAGGAAGTTCTGGTAAACTTGAGAGCTGTGTCGTTAAAATGTCTCGAACAATGTTACATTGAGTGCTTACAAGACCTTTATAAGATTGAGCAAGTCAATTGTACAAATATGTTTACAACGAACAGCTTGAAAACGTTCATTCTGAATGAATTAAAAAAAAATACAATTGATCCACATATCAGGTCACGCGTATGTCATATCTGCTACTATTGGCATTGAATCAGTAAAGGACGAAGAGATCCAAGAAATTATTTTTCAAGAAAAAGCCAAAATGTTCGCTTTAAAATATAGAGGATGATGAGGCAAACGATAACAGTAGCACAGTTGAAGAAAGTTCAACTGATGATGACTCTGATGAAGAGTAACAAAAAATTTTTTTTCACGTTTCTTCATATATATATATTTTTTTATTTTTTAAATGAAATTGTTAATAAAAGTTCCTAATATTAGTTTAATACATGTTATTAACTATTCACATTCCTTACCATTCATTTATTATTGTAATTAATGAAACTAAAATTATTTATGAACTTGGAAAAAAGAAAGTATTGAAATGATGTTATCGATCGATGTTTTTTTGTCGGGCTATTGATTTGGCACGAAATATTTGTCCGCCACTTGTACTACACGGTAAGTTCTGCTCTATAATATGTTAATTTCTTTTTGTCCGACGGTTATGAATAAATTTTAGGTCGCCGTGAAAATGTCAATGTCCGCTTGTCGGACTGGAAAATTGGTAAATCTGTCTTGTCGGACGATGTAAGGACGTGATTTTACATACCTTTTTGAAGCATTTTTCATAAAAATCAGGTGGTTATCCATAAATGTTTCGAAATTGTTATTTTTACATGTTTCACTCGGTAGACACCCTTAACGTACCGAAATTTTTGTCGGACAAGTTTTTTCTCTCGCGATTCATGAATTTCTCTTGGTATTCAATTTTTAAAAAATAGAGTATCTATAAATTTTTAGCTTAATACGGTATTGACAAGTTTAAAAATTACTGGAGAGAAAAAGCCGCGACTGAGAAAATTATGATAGAGACAAAAAGTGGTAGACTAGGCGTAATTAAGCCACACAAAAAATTATAGAAGAGTATTTATGAGTTGCTGTTTATGTCGGCGGGCTCCCAGACTAATACCTTCACACGATTCTTGCCTTTTCCGTAGATGATCGCGTTGTTGTTTCAAAAAATTCCGACGGATTTTATAATTTCGTGTTTTCATATGTTCTGTCTTCCGTAATTTTATAATTTCCTGTTTTTTGATGAATGCTTCGGTGAATGGGCCAGATAATATATTCAATTTTGACGTGACATTTGTTAGTACTATTTCCCCTTCATTTTTTGAGCAAACCGCATCTGCATACCGATAATCGCACGTTTCACTCAAGCTAAGTGAAATGTTTTTCGGAGCTTTGTGTGCCATTATACCATTCAGAGCCTCGTTCTCTTGACTAGATGCAGCAACACAGAATTTCATAGAGTTCTTGGCGTATTTTAAAAAAAGAGCCTGTAATGCTTTATAAAGATCGGAATCTTTTAACAAAATGGTTTGATTACCAGGAACACTATTTTCTTTTCCACGATGACACCAGTCTCCGCAGCGCTCATGGTTTCCAAAAACATGCTCAGGTATTACGCGCAAAGCAAGTGACAACCCTTCACTTTTGCCTCTATTTTGACTCACCGCATAACTAAAACATTTTTTCAAATGAGGAATAACCTCTCGTCCTCTCATTTCTTTATATTGTTTTTTCAAATCATACAATTCATTATTAAAATTCTTTTTTCGCCGCTGCCGCGGCGAATGGCAGCGATTGTTGTGCTATCTTCATCACCAGTCACAACACGAACCTGAAGACCAGCCTCTTGGAGTAATGTGCTATTATTAACGAGTTCTGCTCCTGCATCAGACTCCATCGCCTTAGCACTTCCAACAAAATTTTTGCGACAGTCATGTGTAACATTCTCATTTCCATAGTCGCACAGTTTACATTTGTGATTTTTTGTTCTATAGTCCAATATTTTTCCACTCAGAAATCCTATAATTGCTCCATATCCATTGAGGCTATCATAATTCCTCCCGCATCCTCGTTTGCTCCATCCCATGTCATACGATACGACAATATTTACAATATTCCCTGACGTGTGATCGAAGTCAGTCGGATCATTTTTATCTTCTTGTGACGTTTCCTTCGTTGACTGTACAGTTGCAACATTAGAATAAATTTTATTTGCAATTTCATCGGGCCTAGAAAATATAACATTGTTAAGGTATAATTCAAAGCATTCAGACAAAATTATTTTGCATCGATTTTTTGCTTTATTATTCGCATCCTAATTATTTATAATAATTGATTTGTTGTATATAAAATTCATTGTGTATTATTTTTTTCAATACTTATGTATTATACTGTGTTGTGTTATTCATTACATTTTGATATTCATTTTATCTCATTCAGTATGATAAATGACGTTTTACATGCGCTTCACGTTCGTGAAATTTTACACATCTCGTGAATAGTACTTTTCGATACGAGGTGCGAAGGTGTTGAGTCTACGCGAGTGTGATGTTTGTCGCCCGAACGAAATTAGGGTAACAATCACACGAGTGTAGAATTAACTTTAGCACATATATCGAATTATATTTTTCGATGCGGAGGGAAAAATATAATTCGCTTAAAATTGCTTTTTGCAATTTTAAGAGTTTTCAAAATTCATAAAGTTAAACTTTACGTACTCTGTATCGAAAATAAAAAATTTTGTATAATATGAGACGGAAGAACTTTTTCTGATTCGTGTAATTACAACACTCGTCAAAAGAAATTTTTCCTTACTAACGAATGATCTAATGAATAATCTTACAGCTCCAAACACAACTTGTCGATATTTTTTAAAACGAGTTTACGCTCTTCTTCACAAGGTCGCTTGTAAGAATCTTTTGCCACAGTTTCAATCGCAGGACCAACTTCGCGTTCTTACCGTTTATATAAAGTTGAATTTATCCCCGGTATGTCCAGGCACGCGAATATTTTATTCAGTGCGGTATAACCAATTCCGGAATGAATAGCACCTGAAATGAATTCAATCGATATATAATTTTAATAAAACAATTCCGTAATTCTATTAAATAATGAATAAATTGCTATATCTATAAAACAGCTCACCAAGTATGGCTTTAGTGTTTGTGTCTGAAACAGATCCGTAGCTGCTCTTAGCGTTGTGTATCTTTCCACGCGGAACTTCAATTAACATTTGACACAATAGGCTAAATACGTAGCATGAATAAACAAAACGGTGTCTGCATATTAAAGTGATCTCTACTTACCCTTAATAAAATATTGTTTCTCAAATATTGATACTGTAACTCCGCACATTTATGCTATTGAATTATAAAGTAATATCTACCAGAATGCATTTGCAGCGGATTATTCAAAGCATGAGCTGCATTAACTTTATTTATTACTATTATATTTTTGACATAGAATAATCAATAGTATTTTAAGGTAGAACTTTTCAAGCTCACATTTCATGTAAGCAGACAACAAATTATATTTGGTTGCCGTGTGAACAATCAATTTT
Source organism: Gasteruption jaculator (assembly GCA_949825005.1). NCBI lineage: Eukaryota > Metazoa > Arthropoda > Insecta > Hymenoptera > Gasteruptiidae > Gasteruption > Gasteruption jaculator. Next base: position 4,598,108 of record OX463762.1, read on the forward strand.
AACTGGTGGTTCTCTTAACAGAGTAGATGTTCAGAATCAAATGTTTATTCGAAAAAATGTTGTGCAGTCAGTTGAGTAGAAACTGAGTCCGTTGCTGCTCGTAGTATTGAAATTATTCTAAATGTTAAGTAAATCGGGAAAGTTTTAGAGCATGATAAAGAAGAACTGACTAACGCCAATTGCAAAATTGTAACTCAAGCTATTTCTGATCCTTCTCTACCAACAAAACTAGATTTTGTTCGGCCATTAGCAGATGAATCACAATCATTCTTGCAAGAATATCAAACTGACACTTCTATCGCGTTATTTATATACAGCTCTTTAGTGATAAGTTCTCCAAATAATCGTAGAATGATAAACACAGTAAACCGGCCCTAGTTGGATATCTGAGTAAACTTCCTAGAGTATGTTGATACTAATGAGATACATTGATCTTGTACGTTTCAGACCTCTCTCTATTTTGATTTTTGAATAAATTGAAAAAAAAGAAAACTTTGAGAATAATTTAACTCCCTCAAGAAACACCTCTGGTGTAAAAAATCGAGACAAATTCATGTATGAAAAGTAGTATCTCTACAAAAAGCATATCTGATGCAAAAAAAACCCCAAAAATTTCAAATTTACACGAAACGTTGAAAAATGAAAAATGATTATAATGAAAAACGATTACGTCATATTTTTTTCTATAGTTTATAGAATAGAATGAACACGAATGAATATCAGTGTGTCGTCTTAAAAATATTATTACTGAACATAGATTTGTGGTACATTTTGAAAAACTTCGGCCAGATAAAGTTGTTAAATCTGATAAGATTAGACAAGTTCGTTTTTTCAATTATGTCAATACGAAGTAATTACATTGGACCAAAAGTTCACAAAGGTATCTAGTACTCTCCACTTCATATGATTTGTCAATTTCTTCCATAGCCTCTATATCTTGTACACGTGGCAATATCTGTGGTAATTAAAACAAAATGGAAATAATTATTTCTGTTTACGTGATTAGAACCGGTGCTGAACTTGTCGGGCCCCGAACCCAAACGACAAGCAATAAATATCTTAAAATTTAATTTAATTTTACCGCATTATGAAATAATAAAGATCAAATAAAATAATCATAATATGCATCATACTCAAACATCTGAATTGTTCTTGGCCCGACAAGTTCAGTACCGGTTCTAATCACGTAAACAGAAAAAATTCTTTCTATTTTGTTTTAATTACCACAGATATTGCCACATGTACAAGATATAGAGGCTATGGACGAAATTGACAAATCATATGAAGTGGAGAGTACTAGCTACTTTTGTGAACTTTTGGTCCAATGTAATTACTATATTTTCCATGCGAGCTGAATATTATTCTGTATCAATTACGAGAGTGCAATGACATTTTCGAGCAAAAAAGAATTATGGGGTGACAAATTTCCACCCCCAAATAACTTTTTTTTATAAATCTTGGCTCCTGATGAATATTTTGAGTTGGAACCAACTGAAAAATATTTATTGTGAAATGTATGTAGCCTCGGTTTTTATTTCTATAAACTGAAGCATATAGAAGCTTATGGGGTTTGTAGAGTACGGTGTAGTGGTAGGATAATGTCTTATATGTTTGTAAAATTTACACTGTTGGAATTATTTGTAAGTTAGGTGACTAATTAAGTAATTTTTAATTACTTTTATTATCAAACTGTAAATACGAAATAACAGAACTAATTTTGTTGTAAATTATATGTTCTACATTTTCCGTTTGAAATATATTAGTCTACAAGGTTTTGACAAAATAGTAATCTTCATAGAAATGTTTGAAACATAATGATATTTTATAGCATCCGCATCGTACAACAGCTGGAATCGCCCATTTTATTGATATTTAATTTTTAAGGTACTGAATAATTTTTCGAAAAATAATTTTAAAAAGATTTTTCCATACAGGAGTTGCAGGGTCTAATGGGGAGTATAAACCTGTAGTAAAAAATTTGACCTTGAGTGGCGTTTTCAAGATCGAATCAAGGTCAACTTTGATTTTTTTAATGGAAACCTTTTTTAAATTATGTATCAAACAATTGTATATGAATATATAAAGTGACTATAAATTATATATATACATATATATAATTATTGTTATTATTATCATTATTATATTATTATTTTTAATTATTTGCATAGTTTTTTTTTATTTTTCAAATTCTGAACAGTAATGGTAATCTTCGAAAAAGTGTTTGAAACACAATGACTTTTTGCACCATACACAACGAATTACACCTAATTCTCTTTTTACACGATAGATACGTTCCCAAAAAATTCGTGTAAAAAGAGAATTAGATGTAAACAATATTAAAAAATTCTTGTTAGAGTTCACTTAATTTATTTCGTGCTTACTAACATTTTAAGTAATTAAATAAACTATGAAAAGTAAATTATACTTTGAGAAAAAGAAAATAATATCTGAAATTCATTAATATAAAAAAAGTTATTATAATATAAACATAAGAAAATTTTAAACATTGTCACTTTCTGACAATAAACGCATACGTTTACGTAAGACTACAATATCAGTGCCATCACTAGAATTATTTTGTTCATTATCTTGTGAAATTATTTCTGGATTATCATCTCCAGTCTTCCGTGTTAATAATTCAGTAGTTTTTGGGAGGAAATCAGTTATTAAAAATTCTGTTTGATTTCGTGATAAGCCGTTATAAAGTTCCCTGTAAGATGCCATTAATAATTTCAGTTCACGTTGAAATTTTGCAGCTCGTTCCTCATCTGGATCATTTTGTTCAAAATGATTACCTAATTTCCTGGCCACATCAAGACTTTCTTTAATTAGAGTTACATTTAAAATGGGAGGATCTTCTTCGTCATTATCGCTATGTTCTCTGCCATGATGAGTCTCAAGGGTGAGGTCTATAACTTCATTTTCGCTCAAGCTTTTATCAACTAATAATTCCTCTATATCAGCAAATAATAGATCATCGAATCCATCTCCACCAATCGTATGTGCCAGCGTTGTGATGTCAGTAAAAACAGCGTTATTATGGATGACAGGATCAGGATCTTTGCTTTTAACACATTCTGGCCAAATATCTTTACAAAATGAGTTCAAAGTCGATGGCTTTAAGTCAGCTAACAATAACCCAACTTGATTAATGCAGTCCATAATAGAGAAATTTGTCTACACATCAACGACTGTTAAATCCTCATTATGGTCTAGTTTGTCTAGCACGTATTGGAATGAACGTTTTATGTAGTATAACTTTTTAAAAGTAGCAATGATCCCTTGGTCTAGCGGTTGTATTAAAGATGTAGTGTTAGGCGGAAGAAAGCAAAATTGCACATTTGAGTGCTCCAAGACCGGATGGCCAGGTGCATTGTCTAAAATTAAAAGAACTTTAAATTCTAAACATTTTGCATTCATGTAGCGTCTAACTTCTGGGATGAAGTATTTTTGGAACCATTTTGTAAAGATTGCAGTGGTCATCCAGGCCTTTTTGTTTGCTGTCCAGTGAATTGGCAATTTATTGAAATCTACACCTTTCATCGAGCGTGGTCTTAAAGCACGATTTATTAGCAGTGGTTTTAACATGCGTTCTCCTGAAGCATTGGAACAAAACAACAATGTTACACGGTCCTTTGCTACTTTAAAACCACCGGCAGTTTTCAGCGATTTTGCAACATAAGTTTTGCTGGGTATTTTTTTCCAAAAAAGGCCGCTTTCATCTACATTCCAAACTTGATCTGGGGTGTATCCTCTCTTAATTTTTATATTATGGAGAGCATGTCATTTAAGGAGGTTCTAGCGGTAATAGATCTAAGATTACGAATTTGACGAAAATTTACAGAGTTATAAATAAAAGCCTAATAAAGCTGTAGTTAAATTTTTGTGGGGCTTCAAGGGTTTTGAAGCAAGAAAAAAATATTTATTTTTTCCAAGTTTAACATTGTGTCTTATGCAGAATCACTTATTTATCGTAATATAAAAAGAACTAAAATTACGATTCGTTTGAACAAATTTGTAGAGGCTGGAAAATAAATAACGAATGGATTGCAACCTTAACCCTTTCGCTACTACGGGCCACTATAGTGGTCTTCCATTAGATGCCACTGAGGTACTACGGGCCACTATAGTGGCTCTCCATAGGATGCCACTGAGGTTTTGCGGGCGACTAGCCGTTCTACATACGTATCTCACTCTGGACATGCACTGATAGTGTTTTATTTTGTATCATTTGTTTCTGACATTTGAAATAACTAAATGCTTAGCAACCTATAAGTCTCAAAAATCAGTCTCGAGTTAGTTGTTCGATCATTCGTAGCGAATAAAGTCAGTGCTTACTGCAGAAAGATAATTCACCTTATTTTCCTCCCAACAAGGGATAAATAGGTATGCCTTATTGTTTTTCAATTTTGTTTAATTTTATTAAGATTAATTATTTCTGAACAGATTTTATCTCACCCCTAAAATGAAGACAACTAATAAGAGAAAAAGACGTATTGACAAAAACCAGTATTATTCGGACCTGTCAGAAGGTGACGAGATAAATTCAAATTTGGCAAGAGAGAGACCTCATAGAAATAGTAAAAGTTTTCGAGAAATAAGATCCAGCACATCCGAATACGAAGAAGACAGTTTATCTAAATCTGAAAAAGATCTCACAGACATTACATGGTCCAACGACTTATTCCGACTGACTTTTCACAAATTCAGTTCCAAGCATTCCGGAATAAAGACATCAATTAGCTATTCGGCACCGATTTTAGATTATTTCCAATTATTCTGCAGAAAGAATTATCTTTCTGAAGATTTTATAAATTTCATTGTCGACACGACAAACAGCTATCACAGTAGCCTTGATAAGAATCATAATACAATAAATTCCCAAAAGACTTCTCTCCCAGAAATGTATTGCTTTCTCGCCCTCAAATTGTTGATGTCGCGAAATAAAAAACTATCATATTCTGAATACTGGTCTAACGACAAACTTTTGAGGAGCAACATTTGTGGAGAGGTCATGAGTAGGGATAGGTTTTTATATTTGTCAAAAATTTTACATTTTAATTCGAACAATGTGACTGCAGATGTTGATAAATTATATAAAATAAGAGAAATTTGTGATAAGCTGCGACAACGTTTTCAGGAGGCATTCTATCCTTTTCAAAACTTATGTATTGATGAAAGCTTACTCCTGTATAAAGGAAGGTTATCGTTTAAGCAATACATACCCTCTAAAAGAAACAGATTTGGAATAAAATCATTTGTTTTATGTGATACCCAATCTGGATTTGTGCAGGATTTCATTATTTATAATGGGTCATTAACTACTGTAAACTGCGTAAATGAATTTATTGGAAAGTCAGAAAACATAGTAGTGGAATTATTAAAACCTTATTTAGGCAAAGGCCATACGTTATACGTAGACAATTGGTATACAAGCCCCGCACTTTTTATTCTTTTGCATCAAAATCTAACTAACGCTTGTGGAACGGTACGTAAAAGGCGAAAAGGAATGCCAGTTATCCAAAATAAATTAAAAACTGGTGAAGCGAGTTTTCGCTCCTCGAGGTATTTATTAGCGATGAAATGGTGTGATAAAAGAGAAGTACACATGCTATCCTCTTTTCATAGCGAAGAATTTGTTGAAACGAAATGTCATTGCCGAACTCGAGAAATGATTAAGAAACCAAAGTGTGTTGTTGATTACAATAAATTAATGGGAACTGTGGACAAAACAGATATGGTTATCAGCACCATTCACTCACAACGCAAAGCGTTGAAATGGTGCGAAAAATATTTTTTTCATTTAATTGACATATGTGTTTGGAACGCTTATTGCCTATGGGGCATTCCACGCCAAATCGGACGGTTCGCAAAATTTTGATTTTTGATTTCCTCAATTTTCTGATATTTTTTAGTACCTACCGAAAAACCCTTCCTGGTAAATTTTGAGATTTTTTTGATTACCCGTTTAAAAAATATCAAATTTTCAAAAAAATCGCTTTTTTTTAGTTTTTTGCTGATAACTTCTTCAATAATGGTCCAAATTTAAACTTTTTTTTTTCAAAATTTTTGTTTCTTCATGTACTCTTTAGAAAAAAATATTTAAAAAATTGTTGAAGCATTTTTGAATGAGATTTTTGAGTTAAAAATTTTTAAACTCATTTTCCAAAGTGATTGCATATTTTGATTTTCGTCAAAATTTTTTATAGCAAACTACTACTCATTCCACAACTTTTCAGGCCGGTCCGATCGTGGGACCTCCAAAGCTATTATTTTTTTCGATTTTTGAAAAAAATTTTCTTTCTATTAATCATTATGAATATCAATTTCCGTTACTGCATAATATTTTTCTAATTATTTTTTAATAATTTTCACAATTTATAATGGTAAAAAGGTGTTTAAAATCAATCAATAGTCGTTAAATCAATTTATAATCAATAAAAAAAATATCTATTTATTTTCGGTAATTTTTTGAAAAATCTGATTGGGGTTGAATTTTCAATGTTACTTTTTGTTATAAAGTATTTGTTATAAATTTGCCAAATATTGCCGTAATATTTCACCTGAACAGAATTATTTAAATGCAACTGAAAAAATTAGATTTGAGATACAAAACAACTAACAATAAGATAATTGCAGGAAAGCACAAAATTCATTCAGTTGTTCCAATGGATAGCGGAAATGTACGAGTTAAACATTATTCTGGTTCAAATGATGCCCGCATATGTAAAATTTTCAAAAAATTACGAAAATAAATAAATATTTTTGTTTTATTGATTATAAATTGATTTAACGACTATTAATTGATTTTAATCACCTTTTTACCATTATAAACTGTAGAAATTATTAAAAAATAATTAGAAAAACAATATACAGTAACGGAAATTGATATTCATAATGATTAATAGAAAGAAAAAATTTTTCAAAAATCGAAAAAAAATAATAGCTTTGGAGGTCCCACGATCGGACCAGCCTGAAAAGTTGTGGAATGAGTAGTAGTTTGCTATAAAAAATTTTGACGAAAATCAAAATATGCAATCACTTTGGAAAATGAGATTTAAAATTTTAAACTAAAAAATCTCATTCAAAAATGGTTCAACAATTTTTTTTATATTTTTTCTAAAGAGTACATGAAGAAACAAAAATTTTGAAAAAAAAAAGTTTAAATTTGGACCATTATTGAAGAAGTTATCAGCAAAAAACTAAAAAAAAGCGATTTTTTTGAAAATTTGATATTTTTTAAACGAGTAATCAAAAAAATCTCAAAATTTACCAGGAAGGGTTTTTCGGTAGGTACTAAAAAATATCAGAAAATTGAGGATATCAAAAATCAAAATTTTACGAACCGTCCGATTTGGCGTGGAATGCCCCCTATACATATAAGTTAAAAACTGGAAAACAAATATCAATGGCAAGCTTTCACCTGCAGTTAATTCGTCAACTTTTAAGTAATTATCAATCTGACAATAAGAATACCATTGCGAATAAATCAGGAGAAACGAATCCACTTCGCCTTACTGGAATCCACTTCCCCTCGCTATGTACAAATAAAAATCCAAAACGGAAGAATCAGCTGCGAAAGTGCGTAGTCTGCTCAAGAAATGACATGAGAAAGAGATCGCGATACCAGTGCCAAATTTGCAATGTTGGCCTGTATGTAACACCATGTTTTAAACAATATCATACGCAGTTACATTATTAAACGCCATTGAGTCAAGTTTTCTGAAGTGGGCCACCAAAAATCAGCATATCGAATTTTCTATTTTTTTTTTGGCGATAATTATTTATATATGTGTTAAATGTAATCTCCTAAAATTTAATTTATTCATAAGAAACAAAGTTATGAATTTTTGAATATTGTCGCGGAGGCACTGCAGGCGCGTCGCGCGCGCTCGCGCCTCGCTGGCGAGCTTTCGTCTACTATGCAGTAGACAAAACGCGCGCGCGACGCGCCTGCAGTGCCTCCGCGACAATATTCAAAAATTCATAACTTTGTTTCTTATGAATATTACCAAAATTTTTTTGCAGATATCAGTAGCTTAATGTTAAAGCTTTTAAATTAAAAAAAAATATTGTTTTATCTCATCCAGAAGTTGGTTAAATATCAAATTGTTTATTGCAAAATTAATTTTTTATAAATAAATTAAATTTTTTTAATCGCTCGATTACACTATTATATTCCTTTGCTAATGTTGTACTTACCATTAAATTTTAGTAAAGTTTTATTCAAAACTCGCTGAATAATCGCAATTTATAAAAAAAGTAGCCTAAAAACTAATTTGTTTATAACTTTTGTAAAAATAAAATTTTTTTTTTTAATTTTAGGAGATTACATTTAACATATGTATAAATAATTATCACCAAAAAAAATTAGAAAATTCGATATGCTAATTTTTGGTGGCCCACTTCAGAAAACTTGACTCATTATAATCATACAATAATTATATTATATTATGTTATATTATTTTATTATATTGCATAATGTTATTTCCTCTCATTCTGTAAAATATAATGCGCTCGCTAAGGCGTTATAAATATCCCGGAATACCCTTTTTTTCTAAATACCCTTTGGAGAAAAATTTTTTCGTTTAAAACATTCAAGCAACTTGGGTTCTCCGCCGCGGTACTTCCGCTGACGATTGGCGTCACGTAGCGTGCAGTGATGTCGCGGCACGCCGCAGCTCTCCGTTCAGTGGAATGACCGCGGCGGAGAACCCGGCCGTAGCGAAAGGGTAAAAATGATCATTCATGGGATATAAGAATCACAAAAAATTAATAATCTTGTAAAAATATTCATTATATTTTCTCCAGCGGACATATGGCAACGTCGTACTCGACCAACCGCTTCTCTCTCTCTCTCTCTCTCTCACTCTGTCTCCCGTGCGTCGTCCGCTATTATTCTGTCATCAATCGTGTGCGCAGTGAGGTTAGGAATCGCATAAAAAGTCAAAAGCTGAAAATATTTTTAATATCAAGAGACACGGTAGTGTCTCGAGACAAGTTCATGTATGAATTGGGCGAGAGCGCTACCGTGTATCTTTTCTCGACCGAACTAGGTGCGGGCACATGAAAAACAGCCGCCACACGTTGTGTATATACACAGCTTCAACCTCCACACATTCAAACCAAAAATGTCCACTAAGTTGTGTGAGTTTCTTTGTATACATACACGGCTGGATGCCTCTATACGCTCACACGAGAAATGCAACATAAGTAGCGGATAAATGGGGGGTTTGCTAGGCCCTAGGTAATATGGAAAAAATTTGCGACAGACAGTAGCGGTAAATGAGGGGTTTGCTAGGTCTCAATGACACGCAGTGGCGTTGTGTTTTGTTTTCACGAATCCAAAAGACGAAAAATTTACTTTACCGACGCACGTTATGCATTGTTTTATGTTATCTCGAGATATAAAGCCGTTAATAATAATAATATTTGCAAAAAGGAGACAAATCCCCCTAAAAAACACCTCTGGTGCAAAAAGTCGAGACAAGTTCATGTATGAAAAGGGATCTCTCTACAAAAGTTATGAAATCCAACAACATTAGACAAGCTCGTTTTTTAAATTATGTCAATACGAAGTAATTACAAAATGGAAAGAATTTTTTCTGTTTACGTGATTAGAACCGGTATTGAACTTGTCGGGCCCCGAACCCAAACGATAAGCAATAAATATCTTACAATTTAATTTATTTTTACCGCATTATGAATTAGTAAAGCTCAGATTACATAATAATAATATGAATAATTATACATCATACTCAAACATCTGAATTATTCGGGGCCCAACAAGTTCAATACCGGTTCTAATCACGTAAACAGAAAAAATTCTTTCCATTTTGTAATTACTTCGTATTGACATAATTTAAAAAACGAGCTTGTCTAATGTTGTTGGATTTCATAACTTTTGTAGAGAGATCCCTTTTCATACATGAACTTGTCTCGACTTTTTGCACCAGAGGTGTTTTTTAGGGTTGTAACATTCTCTTGAATTAATAAAAAAGGCTTATAACTGAGGAACTGTTTGAAGGAAGTGTTTGAACGTGACTTATCCTGCGGCCTTCAATAGGATTGACGATTTTGCAATTCGAGTTATTTTTAAAGTTATCAGGTCCGCTTTTTTCTTTCCATAACCTTTGGATGTTTTTTCCAATCCGCTGCAGTTCACGCCGCCTTTTGAAGACTCTAGCTGACACTAGTTTTTATCTTTCCAATAGAATCTTGGTTGCTTTCCGCTCATTTCCCGAGTAAAAATGATTTTATCTAATCATATCAAATCAGATCTGTCTCGTCATATCTGAACGCATATATATATACATATATCTAAATATATATAAATTGTAACGTGGAAAATTTCTCCCGTTCCATTATATCGTAAAAATCTCTCAAATTTGTATAATTTACGTCTCTCTTTTTGTCTTCTCGTAATTCTTTCGTAAATTCGGGCTATCGGGAGTTATTGAAAACTAAGAGTGCTCAGAAATCTCCCGGGAACCTGAAGAAATATTATATCGCATTTATTATTCTCGCTTATTACTTTCGATTTTGTTAACGAATCACGATAAATAATTTTTGCATTATCGAATACTTCTGCCTAACGCTGTCACATCATTCCCTTCCCCCTTCAAATTTCCTGCCAAAATCACGAAGATCGGCACAAAGAAGAGACGGGAGAAGACAAGGAGCACCCAAGGCTCCCTCAACATGAGAGAGAAGAAGAGGGAAGACTCCGGAGCCGTCTATGACAGCGAAGAGAAGGAAGGACGAACTACCGACTCCCGAGAGAGAGACAAGGAGACGGATGTCAAGGATCTATCGCTTACGGCCATCTAGCGATCCGCAGGAGACGGGTCGATAATGGAAAACGGGTCGATGCCCTAATTACCACCGGAGAACTTGTCGTAATTCCCGAATCTGGTCATGAAAATGATGGCGCTATCTCTCGTATCACGAAGAGGCCGAAATCAGAATCAGAGATTTCTGAGCCTTGTGCGAGTGCGGACGCCCTTTCTTGTTCCTGGGAAGACGATCAATTGAGAGACCATCTTTCTTTTGGAATTTCTGGTTTTTGGCCGGACTACCTTTCTTTCGGAGATTCCGTTTTTGGACAACTACCTTTCTGCCGGAAATTCCGTTTTTGGACGAACTTTGGAGTATCTTCCGACTATCGCTGTGGTGAGAGCCTGTACAGGGCCTTCTTTGTGTTCTTTTGGCATTCCCTTTCTATCTCCTATCGCCTACCTCCTATCGACTCCCTCATTACTACCTCCTATCGCGTAATTTTGAATAAAGAAAATAAAAATTTGATTTGTAGTCGGAAGGTTCCCGAATAAATTATATTTTTGTTTTCTTTTGTGCAGTTATTAACTATTTCTTTGTATTGCGAATAAATTCGAATTTTCGTTAATTCCGATTAAACTATCTCCTTTTGTACAGTTGATGATTCTTTCTTTTTGTGAATAAATTCGAATTTTTGTTAATCCCGAAAAAAGTCGTCTGGATTTTCTTTTGTTTTAATTTCCCGATCAATCCAGACAACGGATTCCCTCTGGGAGGGTCTTTCAGCTCTCGCTGAGTTAGACCGGGCCCCCTCAGAGCCAATCCGCGTCCGTAAGGACTGGCGCCCAATTCCGAATTTGTTTTCTTTTTCTTTCTTTTCGTATTTTTGGTGAGCAAAAGGCTCTGGGTGTGGAAATTTGGAGACACGCCACCAACTTTTGGCGAAGTTGGTAGGCGCGCTACAAAATATATACAAATATATATAACTATATAGATTCACTCAGATCTAGTTACATATATGTGAGTTGTAATTCACAGGTAAATAGCTGTTATAATATACACAAATATAATTTATGGAAACAGAATGATTAAAAAATTAAATTTATGCTGATATTTCTTTTAGTCCTTTATTTGAATCACATACAGGTGGCAATCGATTTTGGAAATCCTTTTATATTTCCATTATCAGGGCGCGTTAAAAGTAACAGTAAAAATATAGTAAACTAGAAATTACTGTATTTTTATATACATATATTCTGTTACTTTTAGCGCGGCCTGATAATGGAAATATAAAAAGATTTTCGAAATCGATTGCCGTCTGTATGTGGTTCAAATAAAGGACTAAAAGAAATATCAGCATAAATTTAACTTTTTTAATCATTCTACCTTCATACATTATGAATGCATATGCTGATCTGTGGAGAATTTCTTAAATAAGTACACAGATGTGTATAAGATATCTTTATATATATACCCTCTTTATTAAATTCTGTTCATATTTATTATCTCACTGTGTGACAAGGATAAGTAACTTTCTTTTTTGGCAGTTTACTTAATATAGACCGGTATTTGATTATTTCTATAAATATCAATTTTTCACTTTTAATTCCTTATTTTTAATAATAATAACAATACTGAACTTGCATAGTTATGTTATAAATGATTTCATTTCACTTTGATTTGTAACGTGAATAAGGCATTATAGAGTAATTATATATAATCAGATCTGACAATGAGTTCGTATATGATCATATCTGATGGGGTAAAGAAAATTTTCGAATTATTTGATTAGATGTGGTTTTTAATCTGCTGATATATGCTCAGATTAAGTTTCAGATAAGATCATATTTGTTGCCATTTCAGCTTTAGAACACTAGATCTGGTCATATCTGAAGTTGATCTGGGCATATCTCAAGTTGATATAATTATATCTGTCTTAGATATGATTAGATACAATTGGGACATTCCACGCCAAATCGGACGGTTCGTAAAATTTTGATTTTTGATATCCTCAATTTTCTGATATTTTTTAGTACCTACCGAAAAACCCTTCCTGGTAAATTTTGAGATTTTTTTGATTACCCGTTTAAAAGATATCAAATGTTCAAAAAAATCGCTTTTTTTTAGTTTTTTGCTGATAACTTCTTCAATAATGGTCCAAATTTAAACTTTTTTTTTTCAAAATTTTTGTTTTTTCATGTACTCTTTAAAAAATATAAAAAAAATTGTTGAAGCATTTTTGAATGAGATTTTTGAGTTTAAAATTTTAAATCTCATTTTCCAAAATGATTGCATATTTTGATTTTCGTCAAAATTTTTTATAGCAAACTACTACTCATACCACAACTTTTCAGGCTGGTCCGATCGTGGGACCTCCAAAGCTATTATTTTTTTTCGATTTTTGAAAAATTTTTTCTTTCTATTAATCATTATGAATATCAGTTTCCGTTACTGTATATTGTTTTTCTAATTATTTTTTAATAATTTCTACAGTTTATAATAGTAAAAAGGTGATTAAAATCAATTAATAGTCGTTAAATCAATTTATAATCAATAAATCAAAAATATTTATTTATTTTCGTAATTTTTTGAAAATTTTACATGTGTGGGCATCATTTGAACCAGAATAATGTTTAACTCGTACATTTGCGCTATCCATTGGAACAACTGAATGAATTTTGTGCGTTCCTGCAATTATCTTATTGTTAGCTGTTTTGTATCTCAAATCTAATTTTTTCCGTTGCATTTAAATAATTCTGTTCAGGTGAAATATTACGGCAATATTTGGCAAATTTATAACAAATACTTTATAACAAAAAGTAACATTGAAAATTCAACCCCAATCAGATTTTTCTAAAAATTACCGAAAATAAATAGATATTTTTTTTATTGATTATAAATTGATTTAACGACTATTGATTGATTTTAAACACCTTTTTACCCTTATAAATTGTGAAAATTATTAAAAAATAATTAGAAAAATATTATACAGTAACGGAAATTGATATTCATAATGATTAATAGAAAGAAAAATTTTTTTAAAAATCGAAAAAAAATAATAGCTTTGGAGGTCCCACGATCGGACCGGCCTGAAAAGTTGTGGAATGAGTAGTAGTTTGCTATAAAAAATTTTGACGAAAATCAAAATATGCAATCACTTTGGAAAATGAGATTTAAAATTTTAAACTAAAAAATCTCATTCAAAAATGCTTCAACAATTTTTTTAATATTTTTTTCTAAAGAGTACATGAATAAACAAAAATTTTGAAAAAAAAAAGTTTAAAGTTGGACCATTATTGAAGAAGTTATCAGCAAAAAACTAAAAAAAATCGATTTTTTTGAAAATTTGATATCTTTTAAACGGGTAATCAAAAAAATCTCAAAATTTACCAGGAAGGGTTTTTCGGCAGGTACTAAAAAATATCAGAAAATTGAGGAAATCAAAAATCAAAATTTTACGAACCGTCCGATTTGGCGTGGAATGCCCCAATTACATATAATCATTTTTACTTGGGTTTTTAATCGTATTCTATTCAGTCAAAAGGTAAACAAGACTATGAAAGAAGCGACGTTGACAGATCTACAAAAGACACTACGCTAATCAAGCGCAAGCTGTAACGTACAACATTTAACATATGTATAAATAATTATCGCCAAAAAAAAATAGAAAATTCGATATGCTGATTTTTGGTGGCCCACTTCAGAAAACTTAACTCACACTGTTTTGACTACTTATGTACCGGTAGAACCTCCTTAAGAAAACCTATCATCCAATCTGTACTTGCAGCAAATTCAGATTGTTTTGACTGAGATAAAGTGTCTGGCTCCACTTCTTTAAGACGTTCATAGATTCTTAATGTAGTTTGCTTAATAGCAATTCCATCTGCTGGTATTCTTTTTTGTGATTTATCTTCAATCCACATTGCCAAAGCTTTTTCCATCTTTTCTTTGACAACATCTCTTATGCATGACGATGATTTAACACCTATTTTCGTTCCAGAACATACCGATTTTCTGATCGCAGTTTCATTTTTCTTAATTGTTCTTATGGTAGCTTCATGAATACCAAAATGCTTTCCTACAGCCGTTGCACCTTGTCCTGTTGCAAGTTGATCTAAAATTTTAATTTTAGTATCTAAACTGATCGCCTTCCTTTTCGCTTTTATTACAGGTGAATTATGTGACATTGTGCTAGGGCTACCAAAATATCTTTCATAATAATAATAATAAGAATCATTTATTAAAGCGCTCTGGGACGAGTCCCCTAAAGCGCGAAACCATATGTACAGAATATTCTGGTTGGAGTATAATTACCGTAGGCTCCAAAGAATAAAAGTAGTTAACAATAACAATAAAAACATTATAGTATACAAATAACAAACAAATATAAACGGAGAAAATAGACTTACAATATAATAGAAGATTAGAAATAGATTATATAAATAATAAAATAAAATGGATAAAATAAAACAGAGTAACGCAAGAAAAAGATTTGCATGGCAGATTCACGTTTGATCCCTAGAGGAGGTAATAAATGAATACAGCGTTCTTTTAAAATCAGCATATGAGGGCTGTTTTGTAAGTGTAACAGGGAGACTGTTCCACAGCTCCCCAGCAGAACAGGTAAAAGAAGCTTTGAAAATTTCAGTACGAAACGGGGACAGTTTAAGCGTCGTGGAGTCAGTTCTAGTATTTTTGCTGATTACTTCATTGCGGAAAGTGAACAGTTGAGCAAGATACAAAGGACGCTGCTTTTGTAAAACTGAATAGATCTGATTACAAGTGAAATATTTCCGTCTTTCATCCACTCTCAGCCACCCTAGTTTGTACAAGTAAGGCGTTACATGTTCGTCTCTACTAAGGTCAAAAATGAATCTGATACAAGAATTGAGAGCTCTTTGCAAAATTTGGTTCTGTTCCTTTCATATTAATAATTCAAAGATTTGAAAATTATTTCAATTTTAACTGTTATTGAGTTAATAAATCTATACGAGCACTAACTTTATTTTACTTATAACTTTTTAAATATTCACTACAACTAAACGTCTTTTCTTTTCAACTCTCAAAACCAAACTAAATTGCGTAAAAAATGCATCACTACATCTTTATTCTATACATAATTCGGGGAATCCCATGTTGATATTATAAGATCCTAAACAATAGACCTAACCTCGTACACGGCGGGAGCACAATCTACCGTACCGAGACTTTTCCTGAGAATAATTTAAACGCTTCGTACACGCGTCGAAAAATCTCGCTCTATTTGCTCTATGAGATTCAAGAAAAATTCATAGAATATTGAAAACCGTGCTAAAACAAAATAATTGGTGTAAAAAGAGAATTTTTTTAAATTTTTAACTCGTGTTAAATTAAATTCGTGTAGAAAAAATTCGTGTAAAAAGAGAATTAGGTATATTTCAACATTTCTGCAACATTCGATTTCGCAATGCGTTTTGCAGTTATCTCCAAAACCAAAATCTACAGAATTATCAAATTCTTCAGGTTTTTCATTAATATATCCGCTTCTATACCAAGAATATTTTCAAGAATTTGTATATTTGGTGAAGAAAGTTGACTATGTACTAATGATTGCAGCTTAATATTATTCCTTACATTCAAGTTCATATCGTAATTCATTAAGATAATATTATTATAATACTATTCATATACAATTTTTTGATAAATTTTATTAAAAATTTAAATTTTGTAAAAAAATGTTTTCTAAAAAAGATATGTATCTTTTTTCGTAAAATACGAATCTGCAATAAAAAATATAGGTTTCCATTTGAAAAATCAAAGTTGACCTTGATTAGACCTCGAAAACGCCATTCAAGGTCAAATTTTATACTACAGTTTTATACTCTCCATTAGACCCAGCAACTTTTGAATGAAAAAATTTTTTTTAAATTAATTTTCGAAAAATATCAACAAAATGTGCGACTCCAGCTATTGTACGATGCGGATGGTGTAAAAATCATTAGGTTTCAAACATTTCTATGAAGATTTCTATTATTATCAAAACCTTGTTTAAACTGAAAATGTAGAACATATAATTTACAACAAAATTAGTTCTGTTATTTCATATTTACAGTTTGATAATAAAAACAATTAAAAATTAATCACTTAATTACTTGTCACTTACCTAATTACTAATCACTTACCTTACAAAGAAATCCAACAGTGTAAATTATACAAACATATAAGGGATTATCATACCACTACACCGTCCACAAACTCCATAAGCTTCTATATGCTTCAGTTTATAGAAATAAAAACCGAGGCTACATGCATTCCACAAAAAATATTTTCCATTTGGTCCCATCGCAAAATATTCATTAGGAGCCGAGATATATCTGGATAAATTTATTTGGGGATGGAAATTCGTCACCTCATAATTCTTTTTTGCTCGAAAATGTCATTGCACTATCGTACTTGATAGAAAATAATATTTAGCTCACATGGAAAGTATATTTCATGGGAAAAATATGCTTTTCATTGTTATAAATGGATATTCATCTGAAAGAATAGTGAAGGAATGTAGGGGTGGTTTTTCGCAAAATCCTGAAATATATCAACTTAATTATTTTATTTTATCTACAAAAATATTTTTTTCTAATTTTTTAAGGCTAAAATTGATTTTTTACAGTGAATATATCAATGAAAGAAGACGTTTTTCCAAAATAAAAAGTAGGGGTCGCAACCCCAATGGTCATAAAAAAAATCCATTAACTAGCGTTTTTCGCAAGGAACATTTTCTATTTTGTCCCATCGCAAAATATTCATTAGGGGCCGAAATAAATCAGAAAAACTTTTCTTGGGATCAACATTGAGGGTGGTTTTCACCCTTTAAAAGTCTTTGGTCGCCGAAATGAAAAAATACGTGAGGACTATTTTTTTAACAAAATAGTATGTATGAAAAATTTTAGTATGTATGACATACTAAAATTTCATCAAAATCGGTGAGGTACACCTCAGGTACCTTCCTTGTCAGATTTTTGACAAATTTACCGCTTATGCACCATCATTGATGCGACAGAATCCTTTTGAGTGTACGAAGTTTGAAGCTGTGTATATACGCAACATACTTCGGCTGTTTTTCATGTGCCCGCACCTAGTTGGTTCGAGAAAAGATACACGTCAGCGCTCGAGCCCAATCATATAATAAACTTGCTCGAGACACTACCGTGTCTCTTGATTTTCCACCAACAGCTTAACCGATTTGAAGGAAATTTGGACACATTATAGAGGTATATGAAGGATACACTTGGAATAAATAAAAGCTCATAATCTTCATAATAATCATTAGAAACAGGCGAATTCTTCTGAAATAATTTCTTTTCATCATGACAACGTTCCGGAACAAATTTTAAATCAACTTTTTTATGTCTTTCTCGATGTACAATAAACTCTCAAATCCTTAAATCGATAAAAAAGATACGCCGTAAAAATTAACGAGTTTATGAACCTAATTATTATTTTAGAAAAAATTTTTAAAAATCAAGTTTAGAAAAGCATAGTTTAAATTTCAAAATAATTAACATTTTAGAAATAAAAAAAATTTAACTAAACGGACAACATTGAAAGTTTTACATATTCAAAATAATAATAATAATAATAATAATAATAATAATATCAATTTAATTAAAGACTTTAAAGAACTTAAAATACATGAAAAATTCTATAAAATAAATTACTATTTAAAACAGAAATATTTCTCATATACATATAATACTTTATCATATTTTCATTACATTTCAAAATATTAGATTTATACAAATGTAAATAAATACGTAGAAAATTTATATGAAAAAGCGGAAACAGTCTAAATATGAAAACATTCAATATTTGAATTATCACACATATATTTTAATTTATATTATAAATTAACCAACTGGCGGTGTTTTTTTGTAAAAGGTAAAAAATGCGTTATTTTGTTCCGTAATTACGGTAAATAATAAGGTCAAATTAAAATGTTATCATAAGTGAGGTTCCGGTGATTGCGACACTCATACAGATTAAGGATACTGTCGAATTTTTTTTTTCAATTTACCCGAGAGCCTCAGAACATCGAACATCAGCAACAAAAATTTTTGTACACTTATCCTATTCTGTTAAAGTATACCTTTCGGTTAAAAAAATTGTATGTCGTTACATCGAGAAATTTTTGAGAGAACATTCATAAAAAATGCTACTTTTTTGAGGTTTGCATAAACTGCTGTTGTGCAACTTGATTGCGTTTTATAGTAAATGCTTTCGGTTAAAAAATAGCGCGCTTTTCGGTTTGTGACGCGCGACAAAACTCAAGAAAGTTTAATAATTAATGTTAAAGCATCTATTGCGTCTAAAGTTGGGGTTTTGAATGGAGATTCAAGACCAACTCAAGACTTACTTTCCAGTTTTGAATCGTTTTCGAAAAATCGATTCAGGGATAGACATTTGTTGGAATCAAACAAATAATTGCCCAGAACGAAATATACAATATTTATTCTTTGTAATTACAAAATAATAATAAAACCAAAAGAAAAAAAATCTAAAATCCTTGAAATATGCCAGTGTATTTTTAATATAAGAATTGATTTATTTCAACGTTTGTACCTTAGGAACAACAAAAACGAAGCTTATTTGATTAATTTAGTTAACATAATATTTAATGTTGAAAACAATAATGTCAACCTGTATATTTTTAATAAAATATTATAATATTCAAGAATTAATTGCAAGCTATATTTCATGTCAATAATGTTACTTATAATATAGTTATGCATTAAAATTATCAATGTAAATATTATTTATTTATTAATATATTAATTCAATCAAAATCAATTTTCATTTTTTTATGTAATCAAACTGCTTTTTTATTTTCGTGATCAATCTTTGTCAACAATGGTTGTAATATTATCTTTATTAAATGTTGGGTTGACAACTAAGTTCTTTTCGTGTTTCTAACATTCCAAATAACAGCGAAAATTTACTTGCCAACCAAACAATTAGAAGAGTATTTGAGCTGGTCTAGGGGTTCTGGACAAATATCGTCCGTGTGCTATATAGAAAATTATTCCATGATAGTCCCATGATAGATGAACTGATAGTTCTAAGTCCATTTTCCTATCTACAGCAATATCTTGATATTCCACTCCACGCAATCGCATATTGTTTATATTCAATAAAACATCTGTAAATCTTTGTTCTGATATGACAAGATTGTACTTGAGCTTTTAGTAGGTATATTGGTTTTATCTCTAACAAACTAAATAGTCATATTATCTGATTCATCTACCATTTCTGCTAAATAAGATATTGGTTGTTTGTATCGATAACAACCAGATAATAAAAGTTTCATGTCTTTTTCGGCCATTTCTAGATAATCCATTAAATCACGAGATGAGATTGTCTCAAATGGAAGTTTTTTTCGCTGTCAATCATATTTATCTACTTCAACAACTAGTGTATTGTTACTATTGTTTCGAGATTTCATCATTTCTACATTTTCATATAATTACTCTTAATCTGAAGCAAGACGTTTGTTGTAGTTATTGTGAGGAATTGATCCAATTTTGTAAAAACTACCAGTTCTGGGAAAAATTTTATTGTCGGAGTTTTGGTTAAATAGTTTATATTTTTGCTTTAGTATTTTATGTGTTGCTTCTACTATAAAACCCTAACGAATTATAATGACATATCTTGAAGTGTTTGATTCAGCACTTGTTAATCAATTTCGCTTTCCTTTTCCTTATATTCTCTAAATTGTAGTTTTATTATATAAAAAATGAAAATTGATTTTGGTTGAATTAATGCATTGATAAATAATATTTGTATTGATTTTTAAAATGCTGGCATTAATACTTGTTAACTACATTTTCTGTGCTCTTGCTCCTACAAAATCCTCAATCAAGAACGAAAACCCAGTTTCAATAATTTGTAAGTTTCATCAGAAATATTGATAAATTGAGCCCGACAAATTCAACACCGGTTCTAATCACGTAAAGAGAAAAAATTCTTTCCATTTTGTAATTACTTCGTATTGACATAATGGAAGAAACGAGCTTGTCTAATGTTGTTGGATTTCACAACTTTTGTAGAGAGATCCCTTTTCGTACATGAACTTGTCTCGACTTTTTGCACCAGAGGTGTTTTTTTAGGGGAATTTGTCTCCTTTTTGCAAATATTATTATTATTATCGGCTTTATATCTCGAGATAATATAAAACAATACAATTTTTCGTCTTTTGGACGTTCGTGAAAACAAAACACAAATCACATCGGGTGAAATTCGGGTGAGTGTATGGAGGCATCCCAGCCGTGTATGTATATAGAGAAACTCATACTCATCAGAGAAGTTTTTTCGTTTGAATGTATGAAGGTTGAAGCTGTGTATATATACAGAGAAACTCACACTAATCAGAGAAGTTTTTTCATTTGAATGTATGAAGGTTGAAGCGGTGTATATATTGTAACGTGGAGATTTTCTCCCGTTACTGCAGTAATTATTTTTGTTCATAATTTTGCATTTTTGCCGTTTACAATTTTTCAATTTCAGCACAGAATTATTTAAATAATCCCGGGTTGAGAAATGAGAGTTAGTTATGCTCAGGAATCTCCCCGAGAACAGAAGGAACATCTGAAAATTTATATTATTGTAATCATACGTTATAATTTCATTAGCGTTGTATTTTTGAGATTCCATCGAAACTGTCGCATTACTCCCTTACTATTCCCTTTCCTCTGAGTCCCTTGCCAAGGAACTCGCGCGAAGATCCGCACAAAGAGAAACAGCAAAGGAGACAAGGAAGACCGCAACCGACATCGCCACTGGAAAGAAAGAGAGGAGAGAGTCTACCGCCGAAGTATGGTGACAGCTCCTATTGCCAGATCTCCCGTGCAAGAAAGGAACAGCGCTAGAAGGACTCCCGTGCTAAATGAAGACAGCACTAGCGGTTCTTGACCCAGTGTGGCCCTCTGTCGTTATCATAGAAGATCTATAATGATAACGGATCGATAAAACTGGGTCACCGAGCGAAATTACCAGCGCTACTGGAGAAATTAATTCCCGAATCGGTCAACGCCAGGAGGGTGCTACCGCACAGGAAGAAGGACGCCATAGCCGGGAACCAGCAGAGATTCTTGAGCAGTGATCCTGTACGGAACCTAATTGTAGTGTTAACGAGCCTTTCGATCTTTTTGGGAACTTTTTGGAAAATAACGGAAGCCTGAGGCAAGTGACGCGTTTGCAGTGAGTGCGGTCGTATCTTTGGCAAGCGCTCTTTTCCTCATTCCTGAGTATTCTTGAAGTATTCCCGTCCTATCTTTCTCCGGGTTTGCAAGCGTCCGTTACGGATCTAGCATTCCGCGACCTTGTCCGGTAGTCCACCGTGAAGGTCACTATCGGACTTCCGAATCCCGCCCCCCTATAGTACATAGTGCTATTGTGGATCTAATTAAAGAATAACGAGTAACGTATTACTGATTTAATTATCTTGTATTCGTCATCGAATTATATTATTCTTGTGAGTCCAAGTGTTCCCGGTTTTCGCGTTAGAAAAAGAGTGCCATCTAATCGAGCCATTTTTTGATGTCTTCATATGAGCGGAACTGCTGATTAGCCAGACCATGAGCCATCGAACGGAACAAGTAATAATCGGACGGCGCAATATCTGGGGAATATGGCGGATGGGGTAGGACTTCCCATTTAAGCGTTTCCAAGTATGGTTTAACAGGTTTGGCAACGTGAGGGCGAGCGTTGTCAATCTGTAGAACCGCTTTGTCGTGCCTCTGCTCGTATTGTGGCCGTTTTTCGCGCAGTGCTCGGCTCAATCGCATCAATTGAGTTCGATACAGTTCCCCAGTGATGGTTTCGTAATCCTCGTCAAGCAATGCCTCCAATTCAGCGTCTTCGAAGGTTTTTGGCCTTCCTTCACGCGGCCGGTCGTTAATATCGAAATCACCGTCTTTGAAGAGACGAAACCAATCACGGCACGCTGTTTCACTTAAAGCAGCATCTCCTTAAACTTTTTGGAGCTCTCGATGCGCTTCAGCCGCCGTTTTCTTCGAATAAAAGAAGAAAATTAGCACTTCCAAAATCAAGACATTTAACAAATTTGACATTTTCACACAACCAAAAGTTTGCGACGCAAAAACAAAATCAGTAATTAGTGCTGGAGCTATCTATTGACAAACAGCGGGAACGTAGTTACGCACCTAATAAATATGCATTTTCTGTTAAAATATGATTTTCGTTCCGCCACTTCTTCAATACGAAATAGGCATTTTTCGCAATTTTTTTAGTTTTGGATTTTTCACGACTTCGATTTTGGGTTGAAAAATCTGAAAAAATTCTGTAATACGCATCTCTGTTACCAAAATGTCTCCGATTTTTTTCAAAATATTTCTCGCGATAGCTTGGACAAAATTAGACAAAAACAAGATTTTCAAATTTTGGTCATTACTGGCCGCCAGGTTGAGATACAGAGCTGAAGTTTGACACAAATTAATCTTTTTCGAAAAACTATCGAATGACCCACTGTACCTGCAATTTGGTTTAGGGGCACTTTTGACTCTCATATTCGGCTAATCCTTTCAAGATTTTCTTTTTAATCGAATTGAATCGAATTTAAAATAATAATATGTATAAAATAATAAAATGATAATCATGATGATCAAAAACAAATCCGTAAAATAATAGTAATACAAGTAGCAGTAGCAGTTTAATAATAATAGTAACAATAATAATAATAATAATAATAATAATAATAATAATAATAATAATAATAATAATAATAATATGTGATAGAGAACACGGATTCTCTGTCACAAAAGTCCCGGACTCCGAAAAACCGTTTTCTTTCCTCGTTCGCGACGCGTGATTAATAAATACATTTACGTATCGATCGATCAGCATGGATCGATCGAATTATCGTCCAACACGGAAGTCAACAAACTCTTAGGTTAAGTTGATCCGCGGTGTAAGAGCGAAATTGAATCATGTATATTATTAATCAAATCATGTATATTGCGACATCTATTAAGGAATAGGTTTAGGATAAGAATCGCGAGATCGATAAGAGCGATCGTTCGAAGGGGCGAAGTTCGGCGATTATGAAACACGTCGCGACATCCGTCGCTACCGATACGAATTACCGTTTCGAGCACGTGGGAGCTCCGTAACCGAAGCGACTGAGGAATGACGTCATCAGCGAAGAGGGACCACGACGGTCATCTACGACGCTGAATCGAGCATCGATACCGGCCGGGAATCATTCCAGGGAGTCATCCAGGCCCCGGCTGAGAACCACAAATCGAGGGACGATTTCCTGCAGGTTACGGGAATCGCCCTCGATACGAATTCGAAAGGAACATGGAGTTCCCTTCGATCCAGAGATCGTCGATCGATTCGAGGGGTGCACGTGACCCCTCGCAGCCAATCAGGAGGCACGAAGCCTCCCCACTCGACGGAAGATGCCGGAGACGACACCGGAGTCTTCACTTCTGTGCTGGACGCCAACCAAGACGCTTCGCAATCCGAAACGGGCGAAAACGAGAGCCGAGAACGGCACCGAGAGAGAGAGAGAACGAGAGAGCCGTGTCCGAGCCGAGACCGAGAACTCGAGGAGGGAAAACGCAGGAGTTCCGGCGACCTGGGAGTCATCGTGAGTCCCCCCACGACTATCTTTTTTTATTCAACGAATTCGAGCGAGCTCAGGGATTGAGCCACCCAAGTCTTGCGGGTGGCCCTCTCCGAGCGAGCTCCCATTACGTGCTCGACCCCAGCTGTTTCGAAGGGGCCGACAGGACTTCGCCCCCTTCTAGTTCTTTTTTTTGCTTAGTTCTTTTTTTGCATTTTTATAGTATTTTTTTATTATTATTATTATTCCTTTGGATGTCTTTTTTTTCTTATTATTATTGAATATATTTATTTTCATTTATTTTTCTTCGTGTCGTTTTCTAACGAACCCTCCCCTCTACCATTTTCGCGACCTGAGCTGGTCGACGCGGTGCATTGCACCTGGCGCCCGCGACCTGGATTCCTTTCCTTTTTAGAAGATTTTCAGGTGATAAGAAGTGACGTGACAGGGGTTACGGTCCCCTGTCTTAGGATAGCGAGATCCACGTCACAAATAATAATAATAATAATCATGATAATAATCATAATAATCATGATAAAAATCATAATGATGCTGTAATAGTCGTAATAGAAGTAATAATACAAGTAAGAATTTGATGGTTTTGAATTTCGCCATTTTCTTTCTTATGTATTATTATCATAGCAGTGTGGTAGTGGTGGTGGTGGTGGTAATAGAAGCAATAACAGACTAAGATTTTCAATGCTTGGTGTTACCATATGATTTCTTAACACTGAACCTACCGTGATGTCACCCAGCCATTTAAAATACGTGTAAAAAAGGTTCATTTGACCGCTCATGGTAGGTTTAGTGTTAAGTATTATCACTACCACTACTACTACTGCTTTGTTATCGAAAGACAACACATCATAGTATAGTATTCTGGTAGTGATAGAAATAGTAAGTACTGGGGTAAGTTTTCAATGTTTTAGTGTTACCATCTTATTTCTTTTGTTATTTGTAAAATAGTACTACTTTCTTTGGCCACGTACTAATGTCTAGGGTCGGGTCTAAATTATTTGTAACGCCTACCAAGCTTCTTCATCATTCTGATTGGCCAGGAGGTTTTAATTAATAACTTGGTAATTATTCCGAATGTCGAAAAATGGTACATAACTTTTCTTCTCAATTTATCACCATCTACTACCATCTCTGTTTATTGATCTTATACCGCACATCCTGTACACGGCTGTAAAAGCCAAAAGGTGGTGATAGATGTTGAAAAATGGAGAAGAAAAGTCAAATACCTTTTTTCCGAATTCGGGTTATTTACCGAGTTATTAGAGAGCAGAACGCCGAAGAGGCTCGGTAGGCGTTAAACAAATGTTAGACTCGACCCTACTCGTCGGTGTGACGTCTAACAACAAAACGTTAGACAAAAGATAGATAAAAGTAGTAGAAATAGTAATAAAAGAAGTAAGGCAGTAACATCACAACATTCAAAAACTTACTTGTGTTATTGTTTCTATTTCTACCACTACACACTACTAGGACTGTGATGTATTGTCGTTGGACAAGAAAGCATTAACAGTAGTAGTAGTAGTTATTACTACTACTACTTTGAAGAAAGAAATAATACATAAGATATAAAATGGCGAAAATCAAAAGCTTAAAATTTTTATTTGTATTATTTCTTCTACTATTACCACTGTCACTACCACTAGCGCTATCATTATCATTATGATTATTGTTATTATTGTTAATAATATTATTAATATTGTAACTACGATGACGATGATTATCATTATTATTACTATTATTATTTTTTAAATTCTTGTATTATCATTATCATTTGTAACGTGGTAACTTTTACCCGTTACAAATTTTGAGCTAAATTGAGTCGCGAGAAAATACACGATGGTAAGTCTTGGGAGAGGAGTGTAACTCCCAATAATTTCATGATATTATCTTGTATTAGAGTTAAGATTTGACTATTGCGATCATTATTATTGCGATTTGAGATTGTTGCGGCTACTTTGGTAGCGAATTCGTTGAGATTATTGCGTTTGCTGTTTGAGTCAGTGAATGTTGCGACTAATTTTCCGTTCAAATATTGCGAAAGGAGGACCCTATCACTCACCATTACCACCTTAACGTAAACCGCGAAATCTCCGAGAGAATTGTGAGACCATCGAGGGAACGGTGACTTTGGAGTGGATGAAACTCCCGCTCAGAAAAGTCCCATAACAAGAATTTTTCGTGATAAAGGATAGAGCCATCTGCGAAGGATAATGAAGCCAAAGTAGAGCACTCTAATTATCGCTCTACTTGACCATCCTAGTGATTACCGATCCTGGCGACTTATCTAGCGAAAGATCGAGCGATCTAAAGCCAAGATCGATGGCGTTATCGGTCATGTCGCTGATGTGCCGTCAGCTACAGATTTGAGAGATCGAGGACCGTTGCGAAAGAGCGGATCTTCACTTACGATCCTGTATCGATAGCGATAGCATCAAATCCTTTTTCGAAATCTTTTTCTTTTGTGTAGCGATTTTTGCGATTCGTGCAGTGGTGAGTGGAGGTTTCCTCCTCTAGTGCTTTTGGTGTTAGCGGGATTTATATTTTCCTTTTTTTCTGGAGTAGTGAGTGAGAGAGAAAGAGTGATTCTTTTTCTTTTGGTTTTTGGCTGTTACGATTTATTTATTTATTTCTTTTCGTATTAACCTCTTAGGCACTATGCGTCATTATAGTGGCTTTCACGGATGCCATCTTTCTGTAAGACGCGCCACTATAGTGGCTTTCGCGGATGCCATCTCTCTGAACGACGCGCCACTATAGTGGCTTTCGCGAATGTCATTTTTTTGAACGATCCTCTACTAGCACACTCGCTTACCGTTTAAATTAAATAATTGTTTTGCCATATTGTTTCACGCTTGTTATGTCTTCACATCGATTGATAATTGATTTAACAATAGACAGCCAAAATATACAGTCTTTTATTCATCTGCCAGCGTCAGGTAGGACTTATTGTCTTTTATTTAAATGAATATACCATTTGAGTTTAATATACCAGAGTTTCCTTTTGACATACCTTTTTAACACATCCTTATAATTTGTTAGAATGTGTAACCTTAAAATGCCGGTTCAAGATAGAAAGCGAAGAGCAATTTATTACAATTCAGGAAGCGACTCAGAAATAGAAAATAATATGAACAAAAACATGCGCGGCAGAAAGAATATAAAAAGATTGAGAATACTCAGTTCATGACTCAGATGATTCTGATGTGCACAGAAAGGAAACCGTCAGAAGAATAATCCGGTCACATGAAAACTTGGAGTCGCAAGTACATAATTTTGATTCCCGAAATTCTGGCATGAAAACTCGGCTCAATCGATGGGCTCGATCGATTATTTTCAACTATTCTTCTCAGAAGATTTAGTTTCATTTATTGTGGAAAAAACCAATGAATATAGGAAGTTCAAGAAGAACACTTCCAAGCGCGCTTTTATAAAACCCCAGGAAGGAGAAGTTACATTAAATGAAATATATAATTTGTTTGTAATTCGTTTATTAATGTCGCGGGTAAAGAAACTACATTTTTCAGAGTATTGGACAAAAGATAAATTTCTGCAAACTGATGGTTTCGGCAAAATAATGAGTAAAGACAGATACGCGTTCCTGTTACACAGTCCTTTTTTTTTTATAACATTTATTATGCCTTGAAAACTCGTGAAGCAAAAGTTTGATATATTATGAGTAATACAAAATAAGTTAATATAAACGGAGTTTATCGTGAAAAATTAATGAAAAGTATGTATAAGTAAGCTTCATTCTGCACTATACTATAGGTAATTGATTTTGATGTTTCGATAACAAAAGAAAGTTTAAGAAGGGAAAAGTGAAGAAGTAACACAAGATATGAAACAAGATTTGAATTGGAATGACACGAGCTGGTTTACTAATGGGTGACAGTAGTAGGTAGAGGCGATTCCTTTTTCTCCTTGTTTAATAAGAATAGGTAAAGCTTGGACTTAAAAATTGGAAGTGAGTCAGAAGTT
Organism: Gasteruption jaculator; assembly: GCA_949825005.1. Taxonomy (NCBI): domain Eukaryota; kingdom Metazoa; phylum Arthropoda; class Insecta; order Hymenoptera; family Gasteruptiidae; genus Gasteruption; species Gasteruption jaculator. The sequence continues at coordinate 4,626,498 of OX463762.1, forward strand.
TGAATTTCAGATGGAATGGTTGACCAGAATCGGGCTGCTGTAGCTTGGAAAGATCTGTAAAAAGCTGTCGTTCTTGCAAAGGGGATAACCAAGCTTAGCGTAGAGTGAACATGTCTGGCTGATTTTCTAATCGAAGGGTCTTCTTCTCGAAAAAACTCTCTTAGGTAGTTAGGCGAGCCTGTGTTAATGATGCGGTAGGTAAGATTACCTAAGAAGTAGAGCCTTCGATTCGAAACAGAGAGCCAGTTTAAAGTGTAGAGTCTGTAGGGGGTTATATGCTGGTCTTTGCGTAAATCGAAGATAAAACGAACACAACTGTTTACCAATCTCTGAAGCTTGAGCTCTAAATTCTGAGGTATGTCAAGGAGAATCAAACGGCAACAATTAATGTGGGGTCGAATTAGTGCTGAAACCAACTTCTCACGAAGACATTGGGATAGGGAGGATCTGTTATGTTTGATTCGATACAAAGTTGAGTGAATTTTGTTGGAAATAGTCTCCACATGTCTTCGCCAGGATAATGAGGAAGTGAGGGTGACGCCAAGACTTCTTACTTCGTTTACCCAGGGTATTTCATGCCCATCAACCGATAAAGATGGAAGTGAGGAAAGGTTCCTGAGTTGGACTTGACTCCCCAATAACATGGCTTTTGTTTTGCCAAGGTTCAGTTTAAGACCATTTACTTCAAACCATTTAGCAATTCCTACGATGTCCTCACGCACAAGAGCTAAACAGTCAGCAAATAGGTTAGGCGGAAAGGAGAGGTAGATTTGAATATCGTCAGCGTAGATGACGTGGTGACAATAATTAATAGAAAGTCTAATGTCGTTGATGAAGAGCAAGAACAACAGTGGCCCTAATACTGAACCTTGTGGAACACCGAAGGTCGAATAGAGGAGTGATGGAGTCACCAGAGTCACTAATAACTGCTTGGCTACGTCCTGTTAACCTTTTTACGCCGGGGATGGCCGATATATCGGCTACCTTACATGTGCCACATATATGGGTAGTTGACTGAAGATAAATAATGTTTTTTTTCTGCAAATCTATGTGTTTTATCAAAAATTGATTTTACACTTTTTCCCGGCGTTAAAAGGTTAAGTAGGAATGGAACCATCGTAATACCGAATCGCTGAAACCAAGGCGTCGTAATTTGAGTAGAAGTAAATCGTGAGGGACAGTGTCGAACGCTTTAGAAAAGTCAAAGAGAACAAGAATGGTCACACTTCCTAGGTCAATTGATCTACGTATATCATCTGCCACTTTTAATAATGCGGTTTGTATGCTGTATCCGGGGCGAAAACCAGACTGCATTGGGTCGAGAAGGTTATTGAGATCTAGGAAGTGCGACACCTGTTTATGAATGATTCTTTCAAATAGCTTTGACATTTCGCTAAGGTTTGCAATTGGCCTGGTATTGGAAGGAGTAGAGGGAGCTCTGCATTTACTGAGAGCCCTTATATAAGCTAGCTTCCAGCACGTTGGGAAAGTAGAAATGGAAATTGAAGTGTTAAAAATTATGAGAAGTGTTTCCTGCAGTACTGGAAGTGCTCTAAGCAATGCCTTGAGTGGTATTTCATCCGAATCACAGGAGGAGGATTTGGTGTTCGCGAGATGAATTGCTTCGGACAAGTCTTCTTGCAGGATTGGGTAGAATGAAAAGATTGGACCAGTTGAAGGTGGTGAGGCGAAGATTTCTTCGAGCAGAGAGGAGGAACATGGAGGATGACAAGAAGAAACCAGAGCAAAGTGTGGGTTTAGTTGATCAGCTGTAAAAAACGGAGAGGAGAAGAAAGGGATCCCTTCAGTATACCAAGATTTCATAGTTCTTTCCATATTGTGGATTTATCTTTCAGAGGAGTTAGTCTCCGCAGGTAATACGTGTTTTTAGCAGATTTGATTCTGGCAGAGACCTCATCTCTGAGAGTACGATAGGAGTTGTAGGCTGTGATAGAACCACTTCTCTTAGCAATTTTGAACAGGGTGTTTTTCTGGCGGATCATGAGAAGTAATTCCTTGGTAATCCAGGGTGACGATCCGCGCTTTTCGGTAACATTCATTAGTGGAGCATGAGCATCTAGTGATATGATAATGGCAGAGTTTACGGCATCAAGGGTTGCTTCAAGTTCAAGGGATGTAGAAGGAGCTGTTAGATTTGCCAAGTTAGCTGAAAGCGTGTTACTGTAAGGCAGTGGGTCTAGGTTTTTGAAGTTGCGGAACTTGCGATTGAAAGTCAACTCAGGAAGCCGTAATCGATATGTGATTGTTGTGAGATCATGTCCACCAATAAAAGGACTGCTAGATTTAGTATAATTTATTAATTTTTGCTCATCATCCACAATGAAAACGTCTAACCACGAGTCACTATGAGAGGTATGAAAAGTAGCTGCCGACGGGACAATGAAAAAAGCATTGGAAAAAGCAAAGTTTCGCAAGAAGTTGGATTCAGCATTGCATTGTAGTAAATTGCAATTAAAATCTCCAGTTGTTATGGTGTTATTATAGGCGTGAGAAAGTTGGAGTAGTGAATCAATCAATTCGTTGCAGAGGGTCGCATTCGGAGGTCGATAAACTAATGATAAAAGGAGTGGACGTGATCCTTTAATTTTGACCTCGAGGATCATAAATTCCGCTTTGTTAGTCGCAGGACCTGAGGAGGAGGCCAGCAGTTTCAATCCCAGGGCTCTGTGACAGTAGAGAGCAATGCCTCCATCCCTCTTACCTATCCTATTGTTCCGTAACAACCTGAGTGATCGATGGCGAAGGATATCCCCGGCAAGATTTGATCCTCCAATGCAATCAAGAATTCGAAGAATCAGCGCATCGGGAGTCTTCAAAAGTTGTGGCGGTAAGCCAGAAACTATTATCTCGTGAGATGCGAAGAGATTCTTTGGTTCATGATGTGGCGATGAGTTTGGAGGCGAAGAGTTTGGTGGCGATTTATGTGATGTTGAGGCAGCGTTAATTTGCGACATTTCGATGGCTGCATCGATCGCTGGTCGATCTTCATGAGATTTTACGGTGGCAGAGAGCTGATCAAGATGTTGAAACTTGCTGTGCATGTCATTGTTAACTGCCATTTGAGCTGTCATGAAGGAAAACAGTTTTTCGACGTGGGAAAGGATCTCATAGAGTAGCGATTCGGTGTTCCTTGCCGCATTAGGTTGTGATTTTAGTGAAGTTCAGATAGAAAAATCCAATAGATTGACAAAAATTAGAGAACTTTGCGATAAGCTTTGCAGTTCTTTTGCAAATTGTTTTACTCCATTCCGCAATTTATGTATCGACGAAAGTTTATTGTTATATAAAGGACGTCTCTCATTCAAGCAATACAACCCGTCCAAACGGAATAGGTTTGGTATAAAGTCTTTCGTATTATGCGACTGCATAATAGCAGTCGGGATTTGTATTAAATTTTGCTGTAGGGTGCAAGACGGGATTTGTATTAAATTTTGTTGTAGGGTCAACTGCCCAGTAAATGAATGAATAAGGCTACGTCGGCCTTCTCCAGCATTGAATTAAATTATAGTAGACTTTTTGAGTAAGCAAAGTAGTTTATCTTATTAAAAAATGATTAGGTAATGTAATAAAAAATAATGCAAGTGTAGAAAAGCAATTAAAAATATGAAAAACGACATAAATTAACGCGGTTTTAAAACACCAGTATATGAATGGTTACCCTAATAAATGAACGGCGTACGGCCAATAAATGAATGAATAAAATAAGGGAGACATACAGCTGTAAAGTGCAATTGGTAAGTTTTATTTATTAATAGACAAATCCACAGGCTTATTTATATGACAATTCATATCAATAATTTTTAAAGGTTCAGGCACATCGACCTTAACTTTCTTAGGTTTTTTTGGTTTTGAAGTTTCTCTTTTCCTCTTTACAGATTTTTCTTTTTTTATTTTAGTTTCCTCTTCTTTCTTTTTGGCTCGTTGTTCTTTCTTCACCTCTCTTTCTTCTTTTATTTTTTGTTTCTTTAATTCAGTTTGTTTTTTTTTAATTTTTCTTTCAATTGATCTCTCTTTTTTCTCTAAGTCTTTCTTTTATTTTACCATTTTTATTTTCATTTGATATTCTATCACTTGAGAACATGTCAAGACACATGGTAATCTTTAATTTACTTTTTTTCCAGTTTTTTTGTTTATTGTAGTTGTTGGCCATAATAGGTGTTTTTCCCATAAATTGGAGTAATCTTCAAAAAATATTTTGATTAAATAGTGTTACACGTATGCTTGTATGTATATTTATAATTTCAAACTTGTACCATTAGTCGTAACATCAATGGAACTTTTTGTAGATTCTTGCAAACTTAAATTATTTTTGGATTCCTCAGCTTTCAGATCATTATTAACGATATTTGGTACGTCTCTTAAAGTATTATCTCATTCCAAATCGTTAGTCATACATTCTTTTGTAATATTTTGTGATTCGTGAATTTCACATTCATTCAATTTTTTGTTATCATTCATGTCTTCTCAAGCATTTTCAGTGTTTACAATATCACATGCATTAACAATAATGTTTGTCTCATCAATAGTATTATTAACTATATCACAGTTGAATGAGACATAGGAACTCTTTAAATCACAGACGTTAAACACAGGGATTTCAAGAATATTTAGATTACTTTGGCTTGTTTCACTACTAACTAATACCTCTACATTATTATTAAAACATAAAGTTGGATCACCCACATTTTCAACAACTGTAATAGGCAAAATAGAATCATTTGTGAAGATACAACTCGTCTCATTGTCAACTGTCTCATTGCTCAAACATTGCACACTGTTTGAATCATTAACTTGCTACGATTGAATTGGCTGCAGGTCCATTTCTTTTCCTTCTAACAATTCAATGTTATCGATACAAGTCTTCCATAATAAGTACGATTAATCACAGCAATTTTCCTTTTTTCTTCTGGTCTCAGTGAATTCTGCTATCTTTTGTATCCAAAATAATTTCCCAAGAATTTTTTGGTAGATATTAAATGACTGTAAGCTAAAGGCATTTCGATGACTTCAGTGGCTTCTGTACGGTTTAGTTGCTCCCTACGATAAGATATACACTGGTTGTAATTAACGGCGTCTTAATTGAACGGATATAAATCACATTTTCTAAAGCCATTTTGTATCGATTGGGTAGTTAATTGATCAAATGCTTTTTTAAACAAAGGTGCAAAATTTGACTTTGTTAAGGATGTTTGTGTTTCTTGTTTGTAGTTTTGCACTACTTCTCTCCATTTGATTTTCAAGGCTCTGAATATGGATACATCACAAGGCTGAATTATATGGGTGGCATTGGGAAATAGCGCTACTAAAATAATGCCATGTTGTTTACAGAAATCACTCAATTCCAATGATAAGTGAGACTTGTGCCCATCAAGAAAATATATAACTGGAAACTGTACGTTATTCTTAATGCACCAGGGATAAAAAACATTGGCCATGTACTCAAAAAAAGTACTCGATATCATCCAACCAGATTCTGAGCGTCCTACAGACCAATCGTGTGGAATCGACTGGGATAAGTGCGATGGTATTCTCTTGTAAGGCAACATTATCATTGGAGGTATCGAAGCAACTGCAGCAGAGAACGAACATAGTACTGTGATCAACTCTTTTTCGTGTCAAGCAGAAATTTCATAATAATTTTTTTCTTTACTTGGTCCTAACAGACGGTCACTCTTTGGATTGAGCTGACAACCTGTTTCGTCTCCGTTCCATATACTTTCTGGTCTATTCAAAACGTTTGTCAAATTATTTTCTTCTAAATAAGACATTACCTCACCAAACCAGTCTCTTATATTTTTCTCAGTTACAGATGCTCGACTTTTGGATATTACTTCACTGTTTTTCACTTTTATTTCTGCATGTCTTTTTAGTTGCAACCACTTCTCACCAGGCTTGTTATCTACAAATAAGCTTTCTCTTCCTGCTTCATTTAAAACTTTTTGCACAGCTATTCGCACTTCATTAGCGTGCATGGGAAATCCAAGTCGAGCTTTATCAAGAATCTAATTTTTTAGTCGCTCCTCTTCCTCTGCTTCCAAAACAGTATTTGGGCCCTTTTTGGCATCTAATGGAACTTTCCCTTTTAATTTGTTAAACAACGTACTTTGTGGGATTTTCGTTTCTTTAGACACTTTTCCAAAACTTTCGCCTTTTTTCAATCTGTCAAGAGCTCCTTTTAAATCCTCGCTTGAGTAGTTGCGCAATTTGTTTGGTTGTTTACTTTTGGGCAACTAAAATATAAAAATAACAATAAATCTGTTGGTTTTGTTGTGTCAGATACTTAGAAAAATAAATGTGCAAATTCATTCACATACTGGTTTGAGGTTACGAATTTTTATGCGTATTTATGAACGAAATATGTGCAAACAATATATAATTTTCAATACATTCGAATGCTCTACATTATTCTCGACTGAATTAGAAACAAGATGACATATTGCTTACCTTTCTAACTTGTTGTTCAATGGTCTAATTTTTCACTCAAACGTTTAGTGCATGTCGAACATTCTAGTAGCGAGGAGAAAAAAACCTTCTTTCGACGAGACGACAACAAACATTTTTTTTTGGTGCGAAATACAAAAATTTATTTAATAAAACGATTGTTGATAAACAAAAGTAAAAGCACAATACTTTTCTTATGGAAAAAATGGAATAATTTTGTACTTATAAAAATTATTAATAAGTATTTTATTAACGAATCATTAATTTACTGGTCGGCATTCACCTACTGGGCTCAAGACCCTATATGCCGGGAGCGATTCCGATATCACAAAAATTAACAACAAATATTTAGGAAAATCGGCTGAAGTTGTACTGACATTACTTAAATCTTATTTAGCAAGGGACATACATTATTTGTCGACAACTGGTATACCAGCCCAACCTTATTTAGTTATTTGTATGATAACAAAACGAACGCGTGTGGCACCGTAAGACCGCGAAGAAATGACATGCCCATTATGAATGAAAAACTAGAAAATGGTGAATTATGTTTCCGATCATCGTCCAATATGCTCGCTGTCAAATGGAAAGAGAAACGCGATGCATACGCGTTGTCAACTTGCCACTCCGCGGATTTCGTAAATTATAAAAAAATAAATTATCGGACAGGAGAAATGGTACAAAAACCATCTTGCTCTGTCGATTACACTGCCAATATGGGAGCAGTCGACAACAGAGATAAAGGAGTATCTAGCGTGCAGTCTATTCGAAAGAGCGTCAAAAGGTATAAGAAATTTTTTTCTCATATGCTTGACGTAGCAATTTGGAATGCATATTGTTTGTACAGGTTTGAAAAAAAACAGGAAATTACAATGCGAGCCTTTCATCTTAAATTACTAAAAGAAATTTTTAAAAAGTACAGGGGCACCAGTAATAACGTTATCTGCAGAAAATCTATCGTTGATCACCCGTTTAGACTAACCGAAAAACATTTCCCATCCTATTGTAAATAAAAAAATCTACGAAGGCACTACGAAATTGTGTTGTATGTTCGAAAAACGATATAAGACGACGATCGCACTACGAATGTGAAAATTGTGACGTGAATCTATGCATTGTACCGTGTTTTAAAACGTATTATACTCAATTGTATTATTAATTATTAAAATAAATTGTTAAGGTTAAAATACGTATTTCATATTTTTAAGAAAAATTATAATTTAATCGTGAAACACTTAATTCTAATGTACTCGTGTAGAGAACAGCATGTATCATTTACACGTAATTCGCGTTGAACTCTGCCGTTCAGAGAAACAGTTGCGCGTAAAATTCAGCCGTGCATAAGAGGTTAAAGAATGATTTTTTTCATTTGTGATTTCTTTTCATTTCTCTCTCTTCTGTTTTGTGTCGTTCTTTTTCTTTTGTGTGTTGCGATTTTCAGGGAAAGTTGGACAAACGCGCCCCTCTACCAAGAACTAGGGCTGTAATAAGTTATTTTTGGTTTTCCTAAAGTTGAGTGTTTTGTCGGTTTTAGGGAAAAACCGACTGGCGCCCAAACTAGAGTTCTATTTTTTTTTTATTTTCTTTTTTTTGAGCCCAGAACTAGAGTCTTTCCACGATATTCCTATCGTGGAAAGGTTCTAGAAGGAGACCGTTGCTCACTGCAGGCAACGTGTTTCACATTATTATCGTTCTTGTTATTATTATTATTATTATTATTTTATTTATTTTTTTACCAACATCGTCATCACCATCCCTATCATTATTACTAATACTTTTTTTCATTTTTATAATCATTATTATTATCGTTGCCGTTGGTATTATTATTTTTTTCCTTTTCTTTGTTACTACTATTACTACAGCTACCATCATTATTATTGTTGTTGTTGTTGTTGTGGTTGTTGTTATTTTCTTTAAGAAGGGGAAAACGCGTCGCGCCGCGTCAGGGGATGTCTCCCCCGGTGTGTGGGACTCCTTGGCACAGGCTACCCACTAACCCCCCCCCCCCCTCCCCCTCCCCCCGGCTCCTCTCCCGGCCGGTCCTGCTGTTCGCATGTTCTCAGTCCGGGTGGCGGTGTCTAGACTGCGTGAGTGGTCCTCTCCATACCTCATGCATACACTCACTCACTCATGCTTCATCCAGGCATCCATTGTCTTTTTTCGTCTTGAGTACGTCCGTCACGTACGTGGTCATTTCTGTCCATTTGTCTCTGTTATACAGCATTCTGGCGATGACGTTGTCCGGGGTGACCGGGCCACCGTCAATCTCCAGAAGCCGCCTTCTGTCAGCCCAGTGGTCGCAATAAAAGAAGGTGTGTTCTGCGTCGTCTCTGTCCCATTCGCAGTACCTGCACTGGGGGGATTTAACCTTACCCATTTTGTACAGGTACTGCTGGAAATATCCGTGGCCGGAGAGGAACTGTGTTAGGTAGAAATCCACCTCTCCAAAATCCCTCTCCTTCCACGGGCGTATCGTCGGGATCAGTCGTCTTGTCCAGGCTCCAGGCACGTCCGTTGTCCAGCGTCTTGGCCATTCGTCGAGCATCTTGGTTCGTTCGTCGTTCGTAACATCGGCTCGCGTCGGTTCGGTTCTCCGTTCCCACATCCTCTTGCGCTCTAGCGCAAGAAGGTCTGTGGGAATAACCCCCGCGATCACAAGCACCGCACCGGCCGATATCGTGCGGTATGCGCACGCTATCCGTAACGCCCCCCTTCGTTTGACGGCGGAAATGGCATTGCGGTACTTGTTTATCCTTAACGCAGAGGCCCAGATCTCTGCTCCGTAGAGGAGCGTCGGGTGGGTCACTGTCATAAACAGTCTACGCATACTCGGTCGTGGTCCGTGCGTATTGGCCATGAGTCGGCTAAGACATTTGGTCTTCTCCGTCGCTTTCCCAATGGCCCTCTGTATGTGAGGCCAGTAGGTCAGCTTCGTATCCAGGGTGACCCCCAGGTACTTAACCTACCCTCTAGTCCCCATCGGTTCTGTCCCTACGGTCATCGGCACAATCGTGGGGATCCGCTTCCTTGTCAGCAGTAACAGTTCCGTCTTGTTCAGTGTCAAGTCAAGTCCGTGTTCCATCATCCACCTGGTCACTCGCCTCATCGCCTGGTTCAATTTAAGTTGAACCAGGTGCGAATCCCGCTCTGTAATCACGACTGCTACGTCGTCGGCGTAGGCGATAAGGGAAGTGTCCAGGGGCATTTCCAGTCTCAACAAGCTGTCTTACAGTACGTTCCAGAAGTCGGGGCCGAGGATCGATCCTTGGGCCACTCCCGCGGATACGATCCTTTCCTTTACCCCCTTATCCGTCTCGTACGTAATCCGTCTGTCTTTGAGGTAATCTTGAACAACCCGGAGAAGGTAGCCGGGCACCCGGAAGGCGGTTTTAAACGCCTCCAGAATGTCCGTCCACCTCGCCGAGTTGAACGCGTTACGTACGTCCAGCGTGGCCAGCACGACTATGGGTCTAGCCGCGTGGCATGCCTCCTGTGCTTTGTCGAAAATGTCAATTATGTCCTGTATGGCACCTATCGTCGATCGTCCTTTCCAAAAGCCGTGTTGTCGGTCGGATAGATCGCCAGCGTCTCGTATAGCGTCAAGTAGTCTGGGCCGTATCAGCAACTTAAAGACCTTCCCCGCTGTATTCAGCAGGCTAAGAGGTCTGTAGGAAGACGACATGATCCGCTGGAAACACCCTCGGTCAGACAGTCGTTATACATTCCCAGGAAGATGCCCGGTCTATGCAGTGCAATGAACCGGACAACCTCGCTGGGAATCCCATCGGGCCCAGGTGCTTTCCCGTTCTTCAGCGAGGAAGTTGCTCTGAGAAGCTCCTCTCCCGTGAACAACGGGACGTCCGTCAGTCCGTCTTCGTCTTCCTCATCCGCCCGTAAAGGGTGGGTGGGAAAAAGTCCGTCTATAATACGTTTCGTAGAGTCGGGGTCTCTTATCAACGGCGGGCCACGTGCCCCCAGTTTTCGGGTTACAATCTTGTAACCGTCACCCCAGGGGTCGCCGTCTACGTCGCTGATAAGCTGCGTCCATTTCTGTCTTTTACTCGTGTTGATCGCGAACTTCAGTCGTTTTTTGGCCACCTTTAACTCCGCAACGAGTGAGGTCGCGACCCCGCGGGCACGCGCACGCTGCATCCTCCTGCCGAGCGCCAGGCAGGCCCGGCGAAGGTTCGCGATCTCCTCCGTCCACCGGTAGCATGTACGTCGGTTCGTCCCATACCGTTTTCGTGGCATGAAGGCGTCGCAGAGTCGTTGAAGACCGCTCATTGTCGCCTTCACTAGGGCTTCCACCCTGTTTCTTTTGGATGACTCCTGGGGAGCCCCCAGAGACGGAGCTTCCATCACCCGGAGACTCTCCAGAAGTCTGTCTCTGTCTAGTCGGTTTACGTCCCAGCGTAGTGGGCTCCGGCTTCTTCCTCTGTTCTTTGTCCTGTCGTCCGTTACGTTGAAGACAATGTACTGGTGGTCGCTGGCTGTGAAGTCCTCGACCACCCTCCATTGCCTTACTTTAGTCCAGTGGTCAGCAGAAACTGCTCAAATCGCCTGGTTTTTGGTTGACTCCTGCTACCGCTTACCACTTACATTTTGCGTCTCACACACAGGCTTACCGCCTTGTAAGGCTCAGGACCGTACCGTGTATATTTTTAATGGGTTTTTACCCCATGGGTAATGTAGAAAGTACTATTACCGACGCGTTTTTTAAAAAGTGGTTTCCCCGTTAAGCCTAATCCACTGACGACTGAGACAATCTTTTAATAGCTCTAATTAATTGAAAAGAAGCAGGTTTAAAAAAGTATGAAGTAAAATACAAAATATTCACATTCAGATTCACGAATTCCGGGTTTTTTTTTAAGGCAATAGCAGGAACGTCGATCTGCATATTACTCGTAGCAAGAAGCATAAGATGTCGTAAAGAATCGTCGTTTAAACGAGAACGTTTTTCACTTTTAATGAACTGCAAAGCTGCAAACGCAAAATCAAAGTATTTCCCAATTAGTTAGTCATGTAGATTCTTTTCGAAGGAAATTACAGTTATTTAAATCTGATTTAAATAACAATATTTTCCATTATTATCCTTCGTGCCAGATTCTTCTTGAAGAACACGGGAGTAGGTGTAGTTTCAAAGTAAAATGTTATTTTCGTAAATTCCATTCTAAAAGAATTCGATACCCGTTTTACTTGCAAATTTTGATAACCCTTGTGACGTGATATTTGGGAGGATCGGGTGACCTCCACCACGTGCACGTCAGATCTTCCGTTGGGCGCTAGCCAGGGTCGACCTGGCCGTGCTGGGTGCTGAAAAACTACGGAAAATACAATTTGAGGACCGGAAAAATAAATAAAAACTCCCGGAATCTACGATAATATCACCAAACCGGATCTTTATTCCCGGCCGAATACCCCAAAAAGAATTAATATCAAAAAGAAATAGAAAATAATAATAATAACAATCTTATTCTTAATAACTAACTCGATCCGGGAGAAATCCCGCAACCGGATTTCACCCGGCGTGACACGAAATGGCGGCCGGAACGCGACCGGCTCGCCCGTCTCTCTCTGTCCCTTGTTCTCCCGCACTCTCTCTCACACACTCTCACACACGCGGTACAATGTCTTTGGGAAACTCCCGGAGAGGCCGGAAGCTCCCCTGGGCAACGTACCCGGTCCGGACGCCCGGAACCGGAGCTCAAAAATGATCGAAAAAGACCGGAACTTAAAGGGGAAAGGACGCTCCCTTTCTCCCCCCCGGAACTCTACCGGCCACGTGCCGGACAAAGAAAATGAACAAAACAAAGAAAGAGAAAACAACAAAAAGAAAAGAAAAGCGAGGAGCTGTCACAAGACTCGCCCACGAACCTTTTATTTTTCCTCCTTACGCACTCCGCTCGTTTTCTCCCAAATCTTCTCCCAAAAACAAAGGTGGCAGAACGTCCGGTCCCTGTGCGAGGAGAGTTTCTCCTTCCTCGTGACGGCCGGGACTTGAATCGTCTCCCGGTTGCGGCGCAGCAAGATGGCCGTTGGTATTCCCGGTTTCGATTCCCTCGTCGCTCTACGGTCGATTCCCGATCGATACCTTGGCGGACTCATGGAAAGTGAACGAACGGCAGAAGTGACAGTGTAGAGGTTATGTGCGGTTGCCCAGGGGATACGGAGGTGCCGTACCGGTCACCCGGAATTCGGATTCCCCGATTCCCGCGTTCGACGCCTTTACCGGTAGGACGTTACGTTATTTATGTGGATGGGGTTAGTAAAACCCCCATCACACCCTTTAACAAAATCATCATACCCCAAACTTCGAGACTTCGGACTCCGAATTTATTCTATGTTCGGATCCACGTATTTATGTGAGAGGGTTTTTTTCAAAAATGAAGTTCATTAAAAATGAAAAACGCTCTCGATCAAACGACGATTCTTTGCCGCGTCTTATGCGTCTTGCTACGAGTAATATATAGGTCGACGTTCCTGCTAAGGCTTGTAAAAAAACGCGAAATCGTGAATCTGAATATAAGTATTTTTTATTTTATTTCATATTTTTCTAATCCTGTTTTTAAATAATTCAAGCTATTAAAATGTCGTCTCAGTGTTCAGTGGATTAGGCCTAACGGGGAAACCAGTTTTAAAAAAATGCGCCAGTAATAGTACCCCCTGGGTGATGTAGAAAGCTATTAAAAATATACACGGTACGGTCCTGAACCTTACAAGGCGGTAAGGCTGTGAAACGCGAAAGGTAAGTGGGGAGCGGTAGGAGGAGTCAACCAAAAACCAGGCGATTTGAGCAGTTTCTGCCGACCACTGCTTTAGTCAATAGTCCGCCCTAGATCAGGGTGACATCGGGAATCGAGTCCCCAAATCCCGGGCGTCTATATCTCGGCGTGTTTCCGTCGTTTGCCACTGTCAGATCCAGCCTCGCGGCCATCTCTAACAGCAGCCGTCCACGTTTGTTAGTCGTAGTCATTCCCCACTCAAGCGCCCGTGCGTTGAAATCGCCGGCGACGACGACGTCACCCGCGATTCCCCTCAGGGCGTCCTCTAGGGAGTCCAACTTTTTTCAAACTCGCCGATACTACAGTTTGGAGTCAGGTAGACGCTGACATAAGTGACAGCGCCGACCATCATCCAAACGTAGTCTTCACCCACTCCTCGGTTTGTTGTCATCCAGGCACTCCGCCCCGTTACCCAAAGCGCGGAGGTACCAGCCCCGTTTGCGAGCCATGTCTGTCCGTCCATGTCTCTGTACTGTTCACTCAGTATCAGTATGTCCGCGTCGAGTTCTGCAGCGATCTGAGGGAGCAGCGCATGTGCCGCACTGCTCCGATTCAGATTTCCCTGCAGGACTACTGTCATCTGTTAGTTCGTTTGGCGTCAATCAGCGCCGCCATGAAAACGGCGCATTTCGCCGTTCCCGGGATGTGCTTTCTGTCCTGTCCCTGTAGATCGGCACACAGGAAGCAGCACGCTTGGGCTTCGCACTGCTTCTCAGTGTGCCCCCGTCCGCCGCATCTCCAGCAGCAGTCCCGTCGGTCCGGTCCTGTACAGTCGCGTCGTAGGTGTCCGTAGCCGAGGCACTTGTAACAGCTCAGCACCATCAGTCTCAGCCTGATGCGGCAGTTCACCAGGCCGATCCGTATTTTGCCCGCCTAGAACAGGACGTTAGCGTCGGTCTCGTCCAGCTCACATACGACCATAACTTGCCCTCGGTTGTTTGGGCCGAACATGTGAACCTTCGGAAGCGTCTGTATCGTCGTCTTTGTCGCGAGTGCGTCCGTTACCTCGTCTGTCGTTGTCACGCAGTCGAGGTCCATGATCTCCAAAGTAACCTTGGGGGTCATGTCGCGGACCTCTCCCGCTCTTCCAAGGGCGTCCTGGAGAGACTTCTGGAGATCCAGTCGTCCCTCCTGCCCCTTTCCGAGCCGGAGAAGTACCGCTCCTGTCTACGTCTTCGTTATTTTTTATTATTATTATTATTATTATTATTACTACTATTACTATTATAACTTTTTTATTATCATTATCATTATTATCGTTTTTGATAGTATTATTATTTCTTTTTCCTTGTTTTTTTCTTTTCTTTTTTGTTTCTTTAAAGTTAAAGTCAAAACAATGAAATGAAAGAAAAGAAAAAGGAAATAATAATACTAACAAAAACGATAGTAATGATACTGATAATAAAAAAATGATGATGATGATGATCATCATCATAATGATGACAATGATGATGATGATAGAAAAATGAATAAAAAAGTAATAACAATAATAGTAGATGTAGTAGTAGTAGTAATTGAAGTAACAACAATAAAAAGAAAGAAAAAATAATAATAATGACAATAGTAGAAGTAGTGGTAACAACTAAAAGGAAGAAAAATGAAAATAATATTAATAATAATGACGGCGATGATGTTGATGGGGATAAAAAAATAAATAAAAAAAAGTAATAGTAGTAGTAATAGTAATAATAATCTTCATCATCAAAGTTATAATATTGCTAATATTATTAACAATAATAACAATAATAACAATAATCATAATGATAATGATAGCGATACTGGTAGTGATAGTGGTAGTGGTAATAGTAGAAGAAATAATACAAGTAAAAATTTGAAGCTTTTGATTTTCGCCATTTTATTCCTCATGTATTATTTCTTTCTTCAAAGTAGTAGTAGTAATAACTACTACTACCGCTACTGCTGCTTTGTTGTCCAACGACAATACATCACAGTCCTAGTAGTGTATAGTGGTAGAAATAAAAACAATAACACAAGTGAAATTTTGAATGTTTCGATGTTACCGTCTTACTTCTTTTAATATTATTTCTGCTACTTCTACTTTGTAGTTCGACGTCACACCGACGAGAAGGGTCGAGTCAAAAATTTTTTTAACGACTATCGAGCCTCTTCGGCGTTCTGATTGAACAGAACGTTTTAATTAATAACTCGGTAATTAACCCGAATTTGGAAACATGGTACTTGACTTTTCGTTTCCATTTTTCACCACCTATCACCACCTTTCGGCTTCGACACTTTATGCCGGACACCTTGTATATATTACTATTACTGTTGTTGTTGTTGTTTTTCTGATCAAAAATCAATTCAAATTGACAATTATTGACAATTATTTCAACCTCATCGTGAGGCATTGCGTTATCTTCAAATTATGTT
This sequence comes from Gasteruption jaculator, assembly GCA_949825005.1. NCBI lineage: Eukaryota > Metazoa > Arthropoda > Insecta > Hymenoptera > Gasteruptiidae > Gasteruption > Gasteruption jaculator. The sequence goes on from OX463762.1 coordinate 4,642,133, forward strand.
TTCATCGTCTAATTTGAATGTCACCTTGGTCAAAAATCTTTATACTCGCGATAAATCGAGTAAAATCAGGAAAAATGGTCAAATTCAAGTGATATTTCAAAGTATACCAAAAAAATCTGAAAAAATTTAGGAAGAAATCCCATTTTACCCTGCATAAGTTCATATATATGATTATAGGGTTTTCTCTTACGGTGTGTGAGATACAGAATTTTGAAAGTGATTACTTACTTTATGACCACCCTGTATTTTCGTGACTGTTATTACATTTATTTTCTTCTTCACTTAAAATTCGAACAATTTTTACCATATTTGCTGCGTTACCTGTTGTTACTGTATATATTTGCTTTCTTGAAATATCATATCCAATACATGTTATACATATGCATGTTATACATATGTAATACATTGCGTACGGCGCTCTGCGGGTTCAACACGCGCTCAAAGCGCGCACATTTATAAGATACGGTACGTACGAATAATGACTGATCATTTCTATATGCTCGGAATGTCGAAATTCGCTAATCATTTGTCTTAAGAATGGGAGAGGCTTCGCTATCCAGGTAACGTAACAAAAATATTTGCCGCTGCTTGTTGCGATTGAATAAAAAAAATGAAAACAAGATATCTCGTGGCCCGTACGCAATGTGTTAATGTTGTGTAAATACTCTGCAGTGTCATTTTTCTGCAATTCAATGACTCCTAAGGTGCGAATGTATCTTTATTATCTGTCATGAACTGTATGTTCACACCAAGCAAAGATCTGCCAATACATTTAACAGCATCCATTTTCACGGAAATTAACCTTTTTCGACCCAAGTGAACTGATTTCTGGTATCGACTTTGATTGTTCACTACATTTTCAAAATGTAATAATTAGCTAATTAAATGGTCATACGAATGTATAATCGCGGCCAGTTCTTCCGTACCGAAAAGGTTAATAATATACAGTAACGAAAATTGATATTCATAATGATTATTAGAAAGAAGAAAATTTTTCAAATTTTCAAAAATCGCAAAAAAATAATAGCTTTGGTGGTCCCACGATCGGACCGGCCTCGAAAGTTGTGGAATGAGTAGTAGTTTGCTATAACAAATTTTGACGAAAACCAAAATATGCACTCACTTTGGAAAATGAGAATTACAATTTTATACTCAAAAATCTCATTAAAAAATACTTCAAAAATGTTTTTTATATTTTTTTCTAAAGAGTACATGAAAGAACAAAAATTTTGAAAAAAAAAGTTGAAATTTGGACTGTAGCGTACCGACTCTCTATGAGTGGGTGCGTATATACTCAACCTCTACTACCTCAACAACCTCTACTATGATACCGCGTAAGCGATACCTTTCCGTATGAGATATCTGAGAGTATAGTAGGACTGACTATGCACGTATTACTCGAGCGGCTGAGGAATACGTGTGACGGGATACTTGCACCTTAAAGTACTAAAGTACACCTTGCTGATCGTGACAGGGGTATTGAAAGAATAATAGGATGAAAAATAAGGGTTTAATTTATGATTAAATATCTTATTTGTATTTATTACTAACTTGAGATTTACAAATGTAGTGATTTCGATGACTTGTTTCTTACGACTTATATTCAGTTTGTCCTACAAAGAATATAAGTCTCTTGACTTGTAATAGACTTTGGAATTTAATAGAAAAGAATGAAATTTTGAGTGAAAGAGTAGGTCTTACCCAGGAGCTTGGACCTTTACGAAGCGGTCAGCGGCCTAATAAGTTCTTCCTTGCACGGGTCCAACAGGAAGACTAACAATAGATAATGCTCAGTACACGTGACGTTCTTATGTGTGCCAGGTGTATCTACCCTTGTGGGGCGCTACGTCTATAAGCTATCGGCAGAGGATAGTCGTGCAAAGATGAACGGTTTGTGGACGTGCACCGAGCTAACCTGAGACCAGACTCTCTAACAAGAGCTAATTTCACCTGATATTTATATTAAAGATTTGAGTGGGGGGCCGAAATATTAATGAATAATTACTGGGACACATGTACACGAAGTATGCGCGTATTGTGCGTTTTTATATTCTTTGTAGATCAACAGCTGTGTATGCTGGAGGTGAATGACAGAGGTATGCTTACACATGTGCTGCGTTTGCAGAAAATGTGTACTTGAGTAACTCATGACCTGTTCCGATTTAAATATGATTTGCTAATTGTAACGGATAAATGTTACGAAAGGAAGTATCATTGAAAGAGCCTTATGGTTCGTAACAGGACCATTATTGAAAAAGTTATCAGCAAAAAACCAAAAAAAAGGCGATTTTATTTGAAAATTTGATATCTTTTGAACGGGTAATAAAAATATCTCAAAATTTACCAGAAAGGGTTTTTCGGTAGGTACTAAAAAATATAAACAAATTGAGGAAATCAAAAATTAAAATTTTTCAAACTGTCCGATTTGGTGTGGAATGCCCCATATACACAGCTTCAACCTACGTATACACTCAAACGAATTCTGCCCGCATCAGTGATCTGTGTTTTATTTTCACGAATATCCGAAAGACGAAAATTTACCTTACCGACGCACGTTATGTATTGTTGTATATTATCTCGAGATATAAAGCCGATAATAATAATAATACAACGAAAAGAAATAAAATAATAATAATAACAATAATAATACGATGAAGCCAAATAAAATAATAATAATAACACATCGGCTGTCTGTCGCCCAGTGGCGGCTCAACGGTGGGTTAGGCCCTAGACATTCAAATATGATCTGTTTTGTTTTCCCGAATATCCAAAAGATGGAAAATTTACCTTACCGATGCGCGTTATGTATTGTTTTATATTATCTCGAGATATAAAGCCGATTATAATAATAATATTTGCAAAAAGTAGACAAATCTCCCTAAAAAACACCTGGTGTGCAAAAAAGTCGAGACAAGTTTACGTGATTAGAACCGGTATTGAATTTGTTGGGCCCCGAACAATTCGTATGTTTGAGTTTTGATGTATAATTATTCATGTTATTATTATGAAATCTGATCTTTACTAATTCATAATGCGGTAAAAATAAATTAAATTGTAAGATATTTATTGCTTATCGTTTGGGTTCGCGGCCCGACAAGTTCAATACCGGTTCTAATCACGTAAACAGAAAAAATTCTTTCCATTTTGTAATTACTTCGTATTGACATAATGGAAAAAACGAGCTTGTTTAATGTTATCGGATTTCACAACTTTATTTGCCCGAAGTTTTTCAAAATTCATATGGATATAATGGAAAATTTGAACTTTTCTATTGTTATCGGATGTAATTACTTTGTTCGGCTGAAGATTTTCAAAATGTACCACAAAACTGTGTTTAGTAGTCATATTTTTTAGATGACACACTAATATTCATCCACGTCTATTTTATGCTATAAACTATAAAGAATATGATGTATTCGTTTCTCATTATAATCATTTTTGATTTTGGAACGATTTGTGTAAATTAGAAATTTTTGGGGAGATGCTTTTTGTAGAGAGATCCCTTTTCATACATGAACTTGTCTTGACTTTTTTGAACCAGAGGTGTTTTTTAGGGGGTCTTATGTTTTCGAGGTCACTCTATCGATTGCCGTTAAAAATTTTTGAAACAAATGACATTTAACCTCTCTTTTTCAAAGAAATTTGAAAAAAAAAACTTATTTTTCTTTTTTTTCTTTTTATTCATAGTTTTCGACGGGAAAGCAATTATCCATCATTACAAAACCTATCAGAAAAGTGATCCCGATACTCAAGAAATAAAATCCAGCCTCAAAAAAAATTTTTTTTTTAATACGGCGTCAGAAAGAATCAATTTTTTTCGATTTATGAATTTGTGTTGTTAACAAGTTTTTTTTCATGTACCCAACATTATAAAGTAGAAAATATTAAAAATAGCGTTTTAGGGTGTTTTCGGGGTCGCTGATCACTGTTGTGATCAGCGACCAGTGATTTGTGTGATCAGTGATTTGTTGTTTCTTATCGAATTGGCCAGAAATCATACGTATGTTTGACAATAAAATCGCAAGTTTTTAAATGTTACATTCGATATGGAGGTCTGTTGAGTTGTTGCCTCTTTGCCGTTCATCAGTGAACGTTACCCGACTCTCACTATGTGATAACATGTAACGTGGCCATTCGGCCGCGTTAACAAGACGTGTTTCATTGAACACAGACAGTGTCGAGAGATCTCCCCGAAAGGGCTGGGACAAAATATTAATCATATTTTAGACTGTTATGGAGTAGCCGTGAGGAAGCACAATGTCAAATCCCCATTTCCCTTACCTCAAGCATTCCTACCGCCTACCTATTACCGTGACGCACCGGAAGAAGAAGGACCGCATACCGTCGGAACCAAGGGAACTGAACAAGACGCCATTCTTGACCAATCGGAGGACGCAATCAGGCCGGGACGAAGTCATCGATCAAGATCCACCGCCCAGGATGGCAGCACCATCCACACCGGGAATTGCCAAAGGGCCCTGGGCGAGGGAATTGAGGACCGCAACCGGCGAGAGCGGGAGAGATCTCTGGACCTTCGACTAAATCGAACCGATTTTCGAGAATTACGAGATTGCGATATTTGGTGTTATTTTGGGGTTAAGACTATTCATACCTTTGTTATTGGGATCCGTGGAGGAGTCCCTGTCGTTCCTGTTCTTGTTGGAGAGGACCATCTGACCAAAGAAAGGACTGCCGTTCCGGGAGGACCACTCCGACCAGGTTCGTGCGTCACTCCCAACGTCCGAACGTCACGGACATCGTTTTATGCCTCCTTTACCTCGTCCGCCTTTGTTTTTTTCTAGTTACCCTAAACGGAAGTAGCTTTCCCTCTACCGCCAAAGACCTTCGTGCTTCCTCATCGTCGTTTTTCTTTTTATGTGAGTCCCAGGCCCTTTCGGTGGCGGACCATTCCGCCTTTATTTTTTTGCGTTTTTCTTATTTTTCTCTTATGCGCATTTATCTTATTTTCTGTACCGCCTACCGAGGCGCAGACACATTCTTTTTTTTTGTTGTGTTCTTTTTGTGTCGTTTAGTTTAATTAAAATAAACTTTTATTAAACCTTAAATATACTTATATACCGCGTGAGGCTCCGTTCTTTTGCCCTCTTTCTTTTCCTTTTTTTTTGTTTCCCCCAGGGCGCGGAGGCAGAACCCTTTGCTGGGATTCTTGCTCCCGGCCGTTAGCCGTGCCCCCTCGTCTTGCTCTTCGGTCTGATCGGTTCCCAATTGCCGAGGACCATCCCCTCGGCTGGCGCCCATCTTCCTATTTCGAACCCCTGGACTCCCCTTAAGGTGGCTCATCACGAAAATAAATTACCTAAGATCTGGATAAAATTTTGAGGGATTGTTGTTAAAGCTATGAGGAATCTCCTTCCGAAATTTCAGACCCCCTTATCAGGCAAAATTTTGAGAACGAGCCATTTAAAAATGTTCTGTTACTGTAGGCTCTTATGGGGGTTATGGAAAATCATATAATATCTTTTTAGATTTACCTAAGATTCTTGTGATAAATAGTGGTACTGTAGAAAAAGTCATAAGCTTTCCAATGACGTAATAAAAGTTGGGGGTTATCAGGAAAAATTAAAAGATATTCAATCGCGAAAGTCAATATGTGTCGATCATAGAGAGTAGAATGTCGACCGTATGACTGAGCAGATGCTCGGCGCACGCGCGCGAATTTCAAATAAATAAGCACGTAATTTTTGCAAAGTATAATGTAGTTATTATTGGTGTAAGTATGACATACACTTTTTTATTTTATTGCCAATGTATATAAAAAAGTGTAATAATTAGGAGGCATTATTTATTGAAATAGTTTTGTAAAAAAAAATATCTTGATTATTAGGTTATGCGTGTCGTACGACGCTCGGCAATTATGTATATGTATACAAACAATCGTTTGGATGCGTCTGCTTAGCTAGGGGCGTACGCGACATTTTAGTACCTTAACCCAAAAAAACCACTCTTTTTTGTTTATATATCTTATTGTATTTATTTCTATATAAATGACATAACATTACAGTGGAATACATTTAAATTATATTTCTTAATAGAAATATGAAGCTAATCGAAAACTCGATAAAGCCTAGGGGCCCGGTCCTTCGTGATACAGCACCATCGTGATGAGCCACCTTAAGGGACTCCCGGAAGGGAAACCGATCGGGCCGAAAGAAGAGACGAGCGAGGAATTTGAGACGTGAAGTCTGTCACAAACAATAGAGCAGCTTTCTTTGAAAAATACTTATGAAAAAAAAAATTGAATAAAAAAACAGTGAATTTGAATTAAACAGACATCATAATAATGAATAAGAAAAATAAGGATAAAGAGAAAAAGAATGAAAAATCAAAAAGTTGGTTTTTTTTATAAGCTTTTATTTAGTTTCACCTGTCCCGTTGTCTGTGTGTCGGTCTGTAATCAAATCTTGCAAGTTAAATTTGATCCACTTCTCGGTTTCCGATTGAGCTGAAATTTTGCATGCATGTATAAATCGGATGACAATGCAACTACAAATATAAAAAAATGAGATATTTAAATATAAATAAAATACATGAACTTTAAGTGCTCAAAGCAGCACATATTATGTGAATGTACTACGGACTACATAACGGAAAAACGCTGCTACGCGCTACGAACTACGAATTGTGATAGCAAGAGGAAAAAGAAGGTGCTAAATGTTCTTAATTATACCATCAAAATGTAACACGCTTTTATTTATAAAATTGGGACTGTGATAAAAACGGGAAGATTTAATAATTAAGGTGTAAAGTTTTAGTGTTAAAAATATATAATTATGTACGATATGGAATTATTTTGTCCTAGACGAAGAAGCTTAATTATCGTTAAAGGTTACAATGAACTTATAAAGTGTTATATTTCTTATTAGAGTTAATTTATTTTTAACTTTTTAGTTCATTTTATTAACAAATAATAAAAGCTTGTTTTTAAAAAAGGGTTTTTTTCCAAATTTCATCTCACTGTCAGTCAGAAATGGTCAGATTATCTGCCTCTGCTGAAACACTTAAGGGGGGAAGACCATTTAGAAGGTCCGAAAATTAGCGGTTTTGTAGCTTTGTTTCAAATAAAATGGATTGTCGGATACTATTGGAAGTTTGGAGTCTTTTTATTTAGTATTTGAACATTGTAAAAAAAAGTAGAAATATTCTTTTTAATACGAAATGGCGGTCGTAGACGCCGGTAGTCTTACAGCTGTTGGCATGATTCCTCAAAAACTATTCAACCAATTTGAATGAAATTTTGCAAAGATCTTCCTTATACTATCAGTTTATCGGTGAAACTAAAAAACGTGTAAAATTCGAATTACATCATATAGTTTTTTTTACAAAATGTAGCGAATATTTGGTGAAATATTACAATAATGACTTTGATAATTTGCCATCTTGCGAATTTTGCATATATTTCAATTCTACTGGTACACCGATAGCGTATGGGTGTAAACTTAAAAAAAAATTGGTTCATCTGTTTGTGACAATTGCTGCCGAAGCTACAATGCCAACAGCTGTAAGACTACCGACGAGATGGCCGGCATCTACGACCGCCATTTTGTATTCAAACAAATATTTATATTTTTTTTACAATGTTCAAACACTAAATAAAAGGACTGCAAACTTCCAATAGTATCCGACATTCCATTTTATTTAATAAAAACCTACAAAACCGCTAATTTTCGGACCTTCTAAATGGTCTTCCCCCCTTAAACAGACCACTTGATCGATCAGCTCTATAGTCGAAGACCTTAATCCTGTTCCTTTTACTAGTTTTCAGGATTGCTCCGCTTTTCAGAATCGTGTAGATGAATTAGAGGTTGGTGGACCAGTTGGATCTTCAGCTTCAACATTCTGTTTCTACAAATGTTGCTTCTAGAGAACTTATAATTCAACTTAGAGATTTCCAATTTGATGTACACACTTCACATGCGGTTTCTTAAGCGAGACTCTGATACTGTTGAAACTACTGGTCATCTTGCCTCTAGTCCCTCCTCATCTCCTGTAATTCCTGTAGTCACAAACGCTCAAACTTCTGTTGCAATTAATCTCATTGTTGTTTTTAAAACCTCAGTTGTTCGGGACTTTATACTTGACTTAAAGGGTGGAAAAGGCTTACATAAAGCAACTAATATTTTTCCTCTTGCTTTAAATACCGCCTTAATTATGAAGATTAATGAAATGCTACCGATTGAGGCTTATAAATTGTTGCAATTAACGAAGTCACGTGCACGCAAGAGAAAGTATTGGTTTTTTTGGGTAAGACTCGGCAACATTTTTCTGAGAACAGAAAACGGAGCTCCGATCATACCTATTAAATGTGCGAATGATTTGGACTCTATCGCTTCACAGCCCAACCCTGGAACCAACTTACCTAAACCAAACTCTTCCCTTGATTCCATATCACTGATTCATTTTAATGCAATTTCATTACCTGCTCATCAAGCTTTAGTTAAGATGTACCTCTCAACACATCCTTGTCATATCATTGCTGTCACTGACAATGAGACTTGGTTGCACGATAAGATCAGCGATCAATTCATTCACTCGAATGGCTTTACCTTAATGAGAAACGATAGACATGGTCAAAGAGGTGTTGGTGTTGCCTGTTACATCTCAAACTCGCTCCAAATCTCTTTCTTCGTCTCCTCCCCACCTGAGTTCACTAATGAGTCCGAATTTCTCCTGCTAGAAATTTAAATTAGTGTATCTGTCAATGAGTGATTGCTGCTTGCGGTTATCTACAAGCGCCTTGATATAATGGCGTCTTTTAATAATTTTGTTGATACTTTTGATCAAGTTTCACACAGCTATCCCAACATTATTCTAACGGGTGACCTGAATTATAACTTATCGAAATTTGATAACGTGTCTTGTCCACTCCAGGAATTTATCTATTCTAGATGTCTCTATTTGATACCTACTGATCCCAGTCGCCACACTTTGTCAGGTGATACTCGGCTTGACGTACTCATTCCGGACGATTCTGACAAATTTATGAGCTATTCTCGATCTTTATCTCCCTTTATAGCAGGCCATGATCTTATAAGCTTGAAGTATCGTTAATGCTCTTCTCGTTAGACCTATTACGTATCGTGATTTTCGAAATTTCGACGTTAAAGCTTTCCGCTTTGTTCTTTGTTCTTAAATCTGTGTTTCCCTTTCCAATTTTGAGGGCAACATAGATCTTGCGGTTTATTGATTCCATGATAGAATCTTAAATACCCTTGATTTGCAGCACAGACCCCCCCCAGGAGCCTGTGCTGGGACCTATGCTTTTTTCACTCCATATAAATGATCTGAGGTATATGTATTTTACAATTCTCCCAGCACATGATCTTTACTGATGATATTCAGATTTATCTATCTCGCTCCTCAGAAGAATTGGGTTCTAGTATTCATAGAATAGAACAAAATGCTCAAGATATTGCTACTTGAACTACATCAAATGGTCTCTATTTCAGTTTTAACAAGACTAAGGCCATTTTTTGGGCAGCAAACCATTTGTATCCTACTATTACCTACTAGTACCTACTATTTGTATCGACGGGTCCCCAATTCCATAGGTATCCGAAGTTCGGAATTCGGGATTAATCCTCTCCTCTCCGCTAACTTGGAATGCACATATCTTCACAATCTCGAACAGAATCTATACAGCCTTACATAGTCTAAAATTCTGTAGAGCCGTCTTGAGTTTTCACCTTAAAACAAATCTTATTTCTACCGTCATTTTTCCTCTGATTGACTATTGTTGCTTAGTCTAGAATGACCTAACCGTAGAGCATAATATTAAACTGCAAAGGTTAATCAATATGGTAATAAGATTTATTTTCAATCTGAGGATGGATGAGCATATTTCTTCCTTCAGGCTTTCTCGCTTGGGCTGGTTGTTGGATAAATGTAGAAGGAAGTATTTTCTTGGTAATTTGGTCTGCCAAATTTGGACATCTGGATTGCTGCCTTACCTAAGATCTTCGCTACCAGATGCCGATCCTAGCATTCTTAGAGCATCCAGGGTCCATCATGGATCTAGATGGCTTGATATTCCTTTTGCTAGGACTGCCTTTTATGATTCCTCTGCCTCGGCTACTGCACGATTTTGAAATTCTCTTCCAACTTCTATTACCACGTCTGAAAATATTCAAACTTTCTAAAAACGTTTTTATAATTATTTACTCGAAATTGAGCGTAGTGAGTGGAAACTTTTAAATAACTCCACTATTCTATAATTGCTTCCTCATTTTCGCCTCCTTTATAGTGTTACCCTATTTTATAAGCGATCCGTATTTAATTTTATGCTACATATGAGTATATTATTCATAATTGCCAGTTTTGTCCTTAATTGTTATTCCTATTATAAATCGCAATATTTACTGTGTAAACCTACCTGCATTTATATTAATTTCCTTATACTCTTGTATCAAACTTATTGTGTTATTGCCTTATAGTTTCCAGGACATAATAAAGAGATAAAAAAATGTCCCACATACAGTGAGCAACGTAAGTATTCAAACGGGGTGACAGAAAATGATCAATCATGAGAATAGCGTACAATGAACTGTAATTTATTGGAACAAAATATATTTATAGTAGCGTACATATAAGTACTAAATGTGCATAAAGTTTTAGAAAAATCCAACAATATTTTGTTCCAATAAATTACATTTTATTGTACGCTATTCTCAAGATTGATCCAGTTCGAATACTTACGTTGGTCACTGTAGGTATATAATATTGTAATGTAACTTTGTTACATAAGTGTTATATGAATGAAATGCATTATGATATATCAACTTAACACTTATATAATATACGTGTAATATTCTTTTTGTTAAATAACTGGATTACATTACAGTTGCTCGTATGTTACATTTCAATTTTCTTCTATATGAAAAATCAAATATTATGAACATTAATTTAAATGATTGAAAACACATATCATGAACACATAAAATCAAACAGCAATGAAAAAAATATTAAATGATTACACACCTTAAAACTTACATCAAATGTAAGTACTATGTACTACTACATACTAGTATTTCTATGCTGTAACATTGATATGATAATCGTACACGAATTTTGAATAGGATTCGATATTTTGAGACATTTTCTGCCAACATGAGTAACTTTTATCAATGCCTCTTCCGAAATACACGTTTCATCAATTACATACATATTTAGTAATAGTTCCGAATCGCTGGATAAGAGAAAAAGTAGTTTTGTTTTCAAAATATAGCGACAGCTCAGACAAATATCTTGTTCTTAAAAGATAAATCTATCTACGATAAAGATCGATGAATCACGTAAAATTCAATAATTATTTTTATTCATCAAAGATAACGAAAACTAATCAAATTAGATTTTCAAAATCTTTTATTTTTTTGGGGAGTGTATAATTGGAACAAACAGGTAATTTCTTTTAACCCTTTGACTGCTAAAGGCGTATATATACGCTTTAACAAGTCCATCAATATATATGAAAGGCGTAAAATTATGCCCTCTGCAATTTTTTGCTTCTACAACTTTTTACTATTTTACCAATTGATTCAACATGGAATTCATCGCCCTGTGTAACATAACAACCGACTATCGGTAATCGTTAGGGTTACTTGAAATTATTATTTTTTTTAAACTCTATGATTGGTAAATCATTTAAATCTCACTCAGTCACTCAAATGCAGGTAACGCGCCGTCCATATTGATGGATTCCTCCTAGAGCGCGCCGCAGTCAAAGGGTTAACAACTGCAAGTTATTTTTCACATGCGGCAAACAATTTTAAAAATTAAAACAACTAAATTTATCGAAAGGCCAGCTTGTTTCACTTTATTCGCCAAATGTATCAGATTATGGACATTATATGAAACATATTCTACCCCGCATACTTTTTTTTGAAGTCTGTCACGAACCACCGCAATATAGCATTAGCATAATCATTAAATTCGAGATATAATTTAGAATCACTAACAATAAGAATGCGCATGGCGACACTCAATGTTCCAAATAGATATAACGTTTTTTGCCCAAAACTATTTTTAAAACTACTACTCCGGTATAAAGTAAAAACTGAAGGAATTCTGTTGTTTTCAACTTATCTACAATTTCAATCGCTCTAGATAATCTAGTAAATTCAGAAAGGATCGAAGGTTTTGTTTGCAATAAGTAGTGTTAAAGCGTGTTGATTTGATCGTTGTTTAATCGAATATATTTGGAACCTCTTATCTACAATGATGTGATCCGTTTGTCTACACCCAAGCAGACCAAATCTATACGATTTTTGAGCGAGTGAAAACCGATTCCCCTCTGTGGTACTCCTCATATTCCATACTAAGCATTGATTCATAAATACTCAATGAACTATTAATTTCGAGAAAAACCACGCTCCATCTGTTCTCTATTGCCTTTGCTGTGTGCATTTGCTGCAGCCAAAGTATTCACTATGATAATTATTGTTGGTAACAAATGCCCAAGCAGGTGCATCACAGTTTACTTGAATGGAAATTATAGTAGGTATAATTTGAAAATAAATAAAAATTGATCGTTTTAAACCAGATTCAAGGTTAAATATATCAAAACTATCAGTGTCGAAAGTAAAATTGTAATGAATGTATGTGTGGTTACTGATATTGAATGAAACAAGATAGTCAAACACACTATCCTACATTTAATAGGCCTTAATTTTGGTTACGTTCAAGAAAATGAAACTATTTTAGACAAGTTTTTGGAGTCGTTGTTTTCTTCTATCCGCTAGCTTGCACCGTTAGCATGGTCGCATGGTGAGCAGTGATGGTATGTAACGGATGCACTGAAACAGATAAAATTTCGCTGCTTCTGGCAAACTTATGCAGTTATGTGGGTAACCTGAAACGCAATTTCTATGCTTATATTTGCAATAGCCGGAATGTCACATTTTCAAGATATTAAAATTTGCAAACAAAAATCACAAATTTTTCGCTACTACTTACACAAATAAATTTTTAGGTTCCATTTGGAAGTTAAGTCACAAAGGCACATGTGTTTTACAAGTTCTATCAAAATTTCAAGTCAATCCATGTATTCTTGATCTTCCTAGGCGGCCCACCATGTTGAAAAATGAGGTATTTAGAAAAACAATGTTAAAGTGAAAAGTTTGGTTTGTAATGAATGATAAGGTAACGAGGCTACTTACTAGTTCTAATCAATACCAGCACCATACTGCGCGCCACAGCTCAAACGAAGCGAAATGAGATGGGGATTCAGAATAGAAAAGTAAAACGAAAAATCGATTTTTTGAAAATTCTAAATTGATATGCCACCTTAACACCGAAACGTATATAGGCTCCACCATTTCCGTATTGAGTTTTGTGAGTAGCTGTTCGTGATGTTTTCATTAAGACTCATCTTTTATCGCGGGGTACCTTATCATGCCCTTGTTAACGAATAATTTTAAACAAATTATCTGCAGCACGATGTGCTGGTCTGAATTTCCAAACCCAGCCACGTAATTTATGAACAATCATTTCAGTTTACATAGTGTAAAGATCCCTCTGCTTCGTTAATTAGGTAGCTCAAAAGGTTAATTAGGGGTAATGCGTTGTTTAATAACGGGCGGTATATTACTTGAGGGAAAAATCATGAACTTTTGTCGACTGATCTATTTTAAATAAATTTCAATGTATGAACTACGAAGAAAGTGATTCTACAGGATACATAATACGCAGATGAGTACGGAGATAGCTTGCCCCCTTAACCTTGTTGTCGTGTCTACACGCAAAAACACGTCAAATCTATTTTTAATCCTGCTTTTAAATTTTTGTTCATATCGATTCTTCATATCGAGGAGACACTGTTTTTGTATTTCAGTATTTCAGTTTTTGTTTCATTGAAATCGGACAATTCCTTCTATGCGAAACAGTTTTATCACACCTTCAGGTAGTGTCGTCTAGAGGGTAATTTCACCCCTTAAAACTGTTTATTGGCATATAAAAAAATAAGTGTCTTGTAGATTTTTGAATTTTACAACATAGTTAAATTTCATGAAAATCGGAGGGGGGCATCTGGGACTGTTTCTCTGTAAGTACGTAACGGTATGGGGGAAGGTATCTAAAAGTAGGATATTGCTAGGAAGCGGTATGATACCGGCTCTTGTTTTCCTGGCACTAGCTCCGGTTTCGCTATGATCCAGGAAAGTCTTCAGTCTCCAACCAGCATGGGTCAGACGGATCACATCCTTGGCTGCAGAAGGGCACGGGAGAATATATTACACCACACGATAACACGATACTGAGAAAAAAGTCGGAATGAGTTTGAATAGGTCGATGGTCCGTGTTTCCCTTTCAGGGAATTCTTTTTGCAAGTAGACTACAAGGTGCTGACCTTTTCAACTGGTCTGGATCGATAATCGTAAAGTGGTTGTGTACAAAATCGCAACGACTCATACCGCCCATTGGCGGTATGAGTATTCGGCTTTCCTTGTCGGATGGCGAACAAGAATTTCAGCCCATCTCGGAAAATCTGTGTCAGAAAGCTTAGCTCCGGAAAACTCAGCCTCGGACGTTCAGCCCAGGGAGCTCCGACTTGAGAGCTAAGCGTTGAGAGTTAGCCTGACTGCTTAGATTTTTATATCTTTCACTAGTTACCTCGGTTGCTGATTTTTAGTTAATCATAAAATAATTAGTCGGACCCAATCAGTAAACAGTTTTACTCATTTAAATTTAATTTACTCTCACATTTGTTTAACTAAAGTATATTATATTTTACACATAAAGGAATCTAGCTGTATTTTAATACAATTCAAAAAACTATCATGTCTGTTAAGTTTATTTATTGACCCATTTGCATCATTAGCGTAAATATACGCGCAATTTGTATGGTCACTACTATACTAGAGTGCATATATTAGGTTGGTACGTATGAAATGTCGGATTTTAAAGGGAATATAGTAAAAAAAATCTGACATTTCATATACACCAACCTAATATATGCACTCTATTATCTGATGCATAATATGTATGATGCAAATGGGCTAAACATCGCCAATTCGATCTCGGATTTTGAATGTCATCAAATCGTTCTGAAATTGTCAACATTCAAAAGGAGAGGACAAGTGATGGGTTGTCAACCTCATACTCATATAAACTACGTCGCGTTGCCTTGTTTTGATTGGATGCGACAACCGGGTAATATATGACAGTTTAAATTGAATTTTTGACGTGATCATTATGTAATAGATTAATTGAATAAAATTAATTGATATTTTCATGAAAATGTTACCAGTGAACATTTTGCAAGCATTGGTTTATGACGAAGAAGACATTAACTTGCAAATTAATGCATATAAGCAAAAAGAAGATATTTAAGATATGTTAGCGATCCATTTGCGCTGGATGATAAACAATTTATTCGCTTATTCCGACTGAATAAAGATACTGAAAGATATTTAATTAACAGTTTAACTCCCTTAATGCAGGGTCTCGGATATTAAAGGCGAACTCGAGATTTTAGCTGCGCTTTCATTTGTTGCTACAGGCTCTTATCAGAGGCCAATTGGTCAAATTTTTTATTTCCAATGGCCCAATAAACTGTGTCCACTTGTATTAAAAAAATAACACAGTTGATTTGTACACACTTGGCACCGAAATTTATTACGTTTCCCCGGGATAATGCAACTTTGCAATTGAAAAAAGATCGATTTTTTCAAGCGACAGGATTTTCAAGAGCAATAGCTGCTGTTGACTGAACACATGTAGCCATAATAGCTCCAAAACAAGAGACACGCAATTATTTTAATAGAAAAGGATTCCACGTTATAAATATTCAAATTCTAAATTCTCTAATCATTTTTGCCAATTTTGTAATCGACGTTTTTCTATTATAGATTTGTGATTAGGATATGCGAATTTTGAATATTAATGCTCGATATGAGGGTACCACGCATGACTGATATACAGGGTGAACCATTTTAATCAATAAATGGTGATATTTCGGAAACTACGTGGAATTGACAAATTCGCGTTTGGGGATTACAGAAGTTCGAGGGACACACTAGAATATGTAGGTATAAGTTAAGGTGTTGTTAAGCTTTCACCCCTTAGAATCATTTCATAATCTATGAGAAAAATACGTATCTCTTACATTTTCAAGCTCTGCAACACATTTTTTCTTCAAAATCGAAGGGGTGCACCTGACAATTTTTCCTTATTAGTTAACTAAGGTGATGATTTTTCTTTTGAAACATTTGACGATCACTATGACGTCCCCTTTATGCGATGAGTGCGAAAATCAAAGTTTTCATTGTTTCATCAAAAGGGTACCTTTATACTTACAATGGATAAGTTTTGATCACGTATTTCCACATTTTTGCAATAAAGTTATAGGTCATAATATGTCATTGAATTTGTCTCGTTACGCTCTATCGTCTTGGTAAAAAAAATATACCAGGTGCCATTTAAAGAAATTGAACGGGCCTTAACAGCACCTTAACGCTTGCACTTAGCGATCTTACACCTACATATTCTAGTGTCCCCTGGACCTCCTGTAATCCCCCAAAAGCGGATATTCCAATTCCATGTAGTTTCCGAAATATCACCATTTATTGATTGAAATGGTTCACCCTGTATATGGAATAACTCAAATATTCGATCCGAAATAAAACGCCGTTACAATGAAAGTATAGATTTACCTTGGGACCTTCATTTAGCCCTCTTTATCTTATTCAGTTATATATTATCTTTTAAACAGTTTTCTTATTAAATCGAAAAAAAAGGTTTTCAAGATGTATGGCTACTTGGTGATTCTGGTTATCCATAAGAGTCATGGCTAATGACACCAATTTCCAATCCTTTACCAAACACGCAAAGTTCATTTATACGAATACGCTCTGCAAAACGCGATGCTGCATCGAAAGATACATTGGAATTTTAAAAGACCGATTCCGATGCATATGCAATGAGGGCAAATTGCATTACGACCCACAAACTGCAGGGCGCATCATTGTTGCTTGTGCCACACTGCATAATGTAAGTCTTGAAGATAGATTACTATTATTTTGTAATGTATTCTTCAATCGAGAACAGGAACCAAACAAAATTGATGAATACGTTCCGATATATTATACAATGCTAACAATATATGTAAAAATGGCCAAGTGGCTAGGAGGCAAGTTATTGAAAATTATTTTCAGTAGAAAATTTGTCGATGTTGAGACTTTGCCCTTGTACAGCGGTTTTCCTGGCAAACATTGGTTATGATTTGTGTACGTGGATACTTGTAAATATTATGCTGTTGCATTTAATAAAAACGTGTTTAAACAATTTTGGAGTTAGCTGGTTGAATAACGTTTAAAATGAAATGTAAGTAAACAAAGTTGACTTGGATAGTTGGCGAGAAATTGTAATCGAACTGTATACACAAAAAATTATTGAAACTCAATAAATTTCGCTGCAATAAAAATGCTTTAGGAGCACCGGAAATAGTTCGAGAAATCTGTAACAATAATTGGTTTTTATTTAGAATATAATCATCTTTGTAGACGTATGCATTTCTTAGACAATGTGAAAACATTGGTATATTCGTAATGAAAAGATTTACCTCTAGTACTCCACCCTCTTGAAGGCTTGTATGACTCCACAATATGGTCCACCCCCTGTGCCTCTGAATTCTTTTTGGTATGTAGTTTGGAATATTTTGCCTTCGTGTTAGATTTCCATCCTGTGAAGGACTGTAACGAAACCAAGAGAACTTCGATAAAGAATTCTAATGAGCTTTTTTTCGACACCTTATTTATTACTAGATTTAGATCCGAAAAGCAACATTTAAAATTAAAAGTAATGCTACAAACATTCTTTCACTATTCCAATGATTTTCACTTCGTCGACTTCATTTAACAGAACCGTTAAATCTTGCCATCATTTTTTAACGTCTCTCTTCCCTTCAATTTATTATTCGATTATTTGGTCACAATTTCGGGATATATGTCCGCGAAATCTAGGAGGACGTCTCAATGAGCATTATTTGTTCTCGCTGCCATTGTATGTATTTTTATAGCGTCAATAGAAAAATATATTTTTTATACTTCTTCTTAACTTATGCAAATGTATTTTTTATCACACCACAGCTTAAATTGATTGTTTTTTCAAATTTTAAATTATCATAAATTATAAATAAATTCAAGTATTGATGACAAATTCATTTAATGTTTTCTTCGTCAAAAACCATTGCTTGAAATATGTTCACTGGTAATATTTTTATTACAATATCAATTAATCTATTACACAATGACCACGTCAAAAATTCACTTTAAACTGTCATACATTACCCGGTTGTTGTATCCAATTAAAACCTTGGCAACGTGACGTATATTATATGGGTATAAGATCGGCAATCCATGTGTATTCAAGAATCTCGATTCTTGGATGTCGTGATTCCTCTTCAGAAACCAACTATACCCTTAATAACTGGTTATTAATTCTAATTTCCATATCATAATAAAAAATATCATAAAAGATAAATTCTAATTCCGATTCCTAACTATACAAGATTTACTTCCACTGAAACAACTTGGAATCATTCAAATTCCAAAACTGTGATTTTAAGTATTTCTTTCACTAAAACTAATCCATTGCAAATCAGTTCTCTTTTCAGATAACCTAAATTTTCCAATTCAAATCGGTTCTTGTTTTTACAGAATCTAAAGTTTTTAAATCCAATTTCCATTTAAAATCGGTTTTCTTTTAGAGAACCTAAAATTTCCTGTTTCAATTTCCATTCTAAATCAGTTCTCTTTCTAGAGAACGTCTACTTCTTAAATCAAGTCAAAAGGGTCCTCTCTAGAGAGTCTAAAATTGTAATTCCAAATTCCAATATATTGGGTTGGCAAATAAGTTCGTACGGTTTTTAACAGTGGAATAAAACATAAAAACCGAACGAACTTATTTGCCAACCCAATAAGTGTTCATTTTAAATCCTGTCAACATTTTCTCAGTAGAGAGTTTTCGAATTTTTTCTATTTCTTTTGCAACTAACTCGAAATTGATAATCTAATATAATTTCGCAATTTAGCTTTCTCATTCTAAAGTGTTATACAGGGTGTCTGGCATAAGGTGTCGAAGCTGAAAAGTGATGATAGGTGATGAAAAAACGAATCAAAAAGTCAAATACCATTTTTCAAAATTTGAATTAATTGCCGAATTATCAATTAAAGCGTTCTGGCCAATCAGAACGCCGAAGAGGCTCAGTAGGCGTTACCAAAATTTTGACCCCACTCGTCGAACAACAAAATAGTAGTAGTAGCAATAGTAGTTATTACTACTACTTTGAAGAAAGAAATAATACATAAGAAATAAAATAGTGAAAATCAAAAGCTTGAAATTTTTACTTGTATTGTTTCTTCTATTATTACCACTACCACTACTGCTATCATTATCATTATGATTATTGTTATTATTGTTAATAATATTATTAATATTATTGCTTTGATGATGATGATGATTATTATTACTACTATTACTATTATTATTTTTTAATTTTTTAATATCATTATCATTACTATCGTTCTTGTTATTATTATTTCTTTTTCCTTTCAATTTTTGTTACTTTAACTACTACTACCACTACCACTGTCACTACTGTCATCATGATCATCATCATACGGATGACGATGATGATGATGATGATAAAAAAATTAATAAAAATGTAATAAAAACAATAGTATTTGTAGTAGTAGTAATTGAAGTAACAGCAATAAAAAGAAATAAAAAAATAATAATAATAATAATAATAATAATAATAATAATAATAATAATAATAATAATAATAATAATGACAGCAGTAGAAGTAATAGTAACAATTAAAGGGAAAAAAAATAATGTTAACACACTATCGGCGGGAAGAGTATTAATACCTTCCTGCATAAAAGGTATTAATATACCTTCCGCCGATACTATGTTAATAATAGTGATAGTGATGATTCTGATGATGATAAAAAAATAAATAAAAATAATAATAATAATAGTAATAATCATCATCATCAAAGTAATAATATTATTAACAATAATAACAATAACAATAATTTCAAAAAAAGAACAATAATCATAATGACAATGATAGCGATAGTGGTAGTGGTAGTGGTAGTAGTAATAATAGAAGAAATAATACGAGTAAAAATGTCAAGCTTTTGATTTCCGTCATTTTATTTCTTATGTATTATTTCTTTCCTCAAAGTAATAATAATAACTGCTACTACTACTTTATGTCCAATGAGAATACATCATAGTTCTAGTAGTGTGTAGTGGTAGAAATGAAAACAGTAACAGAAGTTAGATTTTGAAAGTTTTGATGTTACCGTCTTACTTCTTTTATTATTATTTCTAGTACTGCTTTGTTGTTCGACGTCACACCAACGAGTAGGGTCAAGACTAAAATTTGTTTAACGCCTACCGAGCCCATTCGGCGTTCTGATTGACCAGAACGTTTTAATTATTAACGCGGTAATTAACCCGAATTTTGAAAACTGGTATTTGATTTTTCGTCGCCATTTTTCACCATCTACCACCACCTTTTGACATCCAATGCCAGACACCCTGTACACCCGGCAATTTGGCGATTTTTGCAGGTTTTTTTTTAGTTACTGGCTCCAAATTTGACCTCTAATGTGCAATAGCTCTTTGTTTATACAATTTGTTTAAATAAATTATTAAACATCAGGTTTTTATTAGGAGTTCTCTCAAAATTTTAATAAAAAAATTATTTGTTATGTTTATGCAAATAAATTTTTTTCCCGACTACGCTAAAAAGACCCATTTTCTTTATACCCTGGTCGAAAGTGCGTTCTTCCTGCATCGATTTCGACGTCGAAAGCCTCAGATTTGTGCATTGATAGATCTGCGTGTGCGTCTTTTGTTATACCAGGAGCGAAAAATTCAAGGGGTCTGCAATACGCGACTGCGCGATACACACAAACAAAACATGACATTGAATTTGCCCTTATATTACCAATAATTAATTTAATTTCATCATCAAACAAATTTTGATGTAACTTAACTTTTTTAATATTTATAACCATCTAAATTTTAGGAATTTTAATTGAATGAAAATCAGGAGCCATTAAATGAATAAATAATGAAATAAAATAATAATAAATTTTATTTAAATTAGGATATTAATTTTTAAAAAAATAATTAAATTGCAATTAAAAATTAATAAATAAAATTATTATATCTTAACATAAAAAAATTTATGAATAAAATCAGTTTCGACCTGAAAAAAGATTAATTAAATTTTAATCCATAAATTTAAACTTCATTTTTGCGTATGTTGCGATGCCTGCCGCCGGCCAGCAGCACTCGCTTCGCTCGTGCTGCAAATGCCGGGCAGGCATCGCAAATATATATGCATCACTTGGTAAGACAAAGATAGAGAAAAAATCAAAGCTTCGAGTTATCCCCTCAGAGGCGCTGCAGCGAGGAACGAAAGTTTTATATGGCCGCGCAATTGACTGTCATTTGAAACACATTTATCTTCATACTTTTAATGATAATTCATTAATAAACGCACTTTCGACCGGATATAAAGAAAAATAGTATACACCACACGGGCAGAAAGTTTTAGAGCCTTGAACTGCGCGAGATGATGCCCTCGGCTTCGCCTCGGGCATCATCTTGCGCAGTGCACGAATCTCAAACTTTCTGCCCTTGTAGTGTAATATACTATTTCATCCCTATTATACGGGTAGAAAGTAATCGATTTTCGACCAGCGGGACGAAAAGTACTTTTCATCCCGCTGGTCAAAAATCGAGTTCCGCAGCGGGACGAAAAGAGCACTTTTCGTCCCGCTGGTCGAAAATCGAGTTGCGCAGCGGGACGAAAAGTGCTCTTTTCGTCCCGCTGCGGAACTCGCCTGATTCGTCGATCAAGAAAGAAAAAAAAGCTATAAGTTCCTAATAATTCATACAATTTTGGAGATAACGTTCTGTGCTATTCCATTTATAACAGGAGGAGGAAGAGGTGGTGGAGGAGGTGGGGGTGATGAAGGAGGAGGTGGTGGTGGTGGTGGAGGAGGAGGAGGCGTGGTGGTGGAGGAGGAGGAGGTGGTGGTGGAGATGGAGGTGGTGGAGGAGATGGAGGTGGTGGAGGTGATGGAGGTGGGTAGTGGTGGAGGAAGAGATGGAGGTGATGGAGGTGGGTAGTGGTGGAGGAGATGGTGGTGGATGTGGCTGTGGTGGAGGTGGTGGCGGAGGTGGGTAGTGGTGGAGAAGGTGATAATATAAGACTATTATTACTTAATTACTATTTTTTTGTGAGTGGAGGGGCTTCGCCCCTGCACCCCAGCAGGGCTTCGCCCCTGCACCCCAGCGGGGCTTCGCCCCTGCACCCCAGCAGGGCTTCGCCCCTGCACCCCACCAGGGGCTGCGCCCCTGGACCCCCCTTTGGCGTTCCAGCTATTTTTGGTGTAAATGCACCGTTGCGCTGTTGCAGGCGTACAAGTATGGTCTTTTTAGCTAGTCGGAAAAAAAGTATCGTATACCACTGGGGAGGAGCGTATTTTCACCTCGTGTGATCGCTGCCCTCGCTGCGCTCGGGCAGCAAACTTCACACTCGGTGAAAATAACGCACTTTCCTCCCTTGTAGCATAATGTACTATTGTACCACATTTAATACATATTTATTACTAAAAATTGAAAACTAAAGAAATATCGTTAATTATTCGATTATTACAGTATGAATACAGTGGATCTGTTAACAATCAAAATATCAATACACTACGGATTCAATAATGTAGTCGTTAACACCTTTAATATATACTTTCGAATTATTATATTACTTTAAATCTAAGAAAGTATAATATGAAATTTACATTAATAATAGACTCAGTTGTTCTGAAGATGACAACGTATTAGTTGTTGAAACGTCAACACAACAAATTTGTTAAGGTGTTCCAAGCGTCAGACTAGTCAATAAGAGACTAATATGTACTGTAAATGAATAAGAAAATGTACAAGAGTTCAAAAACGATTGAGAAATTTATAAAATTATGAATGGAATGTCTCGTTTTCAATAAGAGTTTTATAAATAATTTATTTAATTAATTTAAAAAAATTTATTTCAAAAATAATTTATTTAATTAACAATAGACTTGCACTTGATGTCGGTAGAACGGTCTCTAGAAAAACTTGGCAACTTCTCAAAGTCATTAGTGTGTGCGTGTATACATGTACACGTACGTGCATATGTATGTTGCACTGTTGGTCTGCTACTGTTTACATTTGGTTGGAGCGTATAGCCTAACCTAAATTGTGATTTTATTGTTTAAAAGATAATGATTTGCAAGTTTCTGCTCGAAGTCTCTCTTCTATTTTTAATAAGAAAGACATGCCTAGCCAAGAAAAAGAATTTAATGGTAAAATATCGACTAGAATGATAAAAAAACTGTTGAGCAAAGGTGTGACTATGGATGTTTTACAAGAAACTTATATTAAAAGCAGAGAAGAGGGAATTAAAATACTACTGACAAGGGCTGTACCAGGGTGGTGGGTCACCGATTTTCCCCAATCTTTGCACACTTTTAGTAGTCCATTAGGACAATATAATGTGCAAATACTAAGGTGCACTTCTCAAGCGTTTTCGAGAAAATCGCAAGCTTTGCTTGCGATTTTCTCGAAAACGCTTGAGAAGTGCACCTTAGTATTTACATATTATATTGTCCTAATGGACTACTAAAAGTGTGCAAAGATTGGGGAAAATCGGTGACCCACCACCCTGGTACAGCCCTTGTGAGTGTTGATGAGAAAGGAAAACCACGAATAACAAAAAATAAAAAGATAATTCAATCTATTGTACAGAAATTAAGTAATAATGAGAATCCATCATAAGCTTTTTTTTTTCAAATATTATGTTTGTAAATAAAATCATACATCACATGTCAATATAAAATATTCTACTTATAATTTCAAAATAAATTATATGATTGAGAGTATTTACTTATTTTTTATTATTTAAAGACATTTTAATACATTACAATTTCATTATATGATTATAATTTTAAAAAAATTTTATCATATTTGTAGGTTATATTTTTCAATTTTACACAAGTTTTGTGCATGTTATATTAATTTACACTTTAGTCCTTTACACGAAGAGAAAGACGCGAGAAGCACAAGCAAAATAAACGTAAGCAAGTTCACCATTTTTATTCAAATAAAAAACATCTCGAGATTTGATGTATTTGATACGTGTGTGTCGGTACTGTTTTCGTTTGCCTCCGACTCTGTGCATATATATAGTACACTTAACAGTTGGCGCGACGTTGCCACCTTGTATCTCAATTTAGGCGTCAGTTTTTTCATCGATCTTATTTAATTGATATCTTTTTCAAATTATCGTTAATCCCCATATTTTTTTGTTCTAACAAGGAAAGGTCTCCAACCCTACCTCACCGATTTCAATAATTTTTGAATATGTTGTAGTACTCGAAAAACTAAGAGACACGTATTTTTTTTTATGTGCGGTAACTCGCTTTAAAGGGGTGAAAACCACCCCTAAAGTTTTATCCGAAAATCGTTTTTTTATCATATCTCGGCTTTTAATTGATATTTTTTAATAAAACAAAGTGGAAAATATTTGTCGTAAGAAGTCGAAAATTTTAGGTGTATTTATGACCCAAGGGGTTGCAACCCTTATTTTGTATTTGAAGAAAACTAAATTTTTTATGCTTTTTTTCTTTATAAAAACCAGGATATGAACTGAAAAAAATAAAAAAAAAGCATTTCCGTTTACTCTATCGAATATTTCAGTTGTCGTGTTTCAGGATTTTTTACGCAACCGCCCCCAAATACCGCAAACTGCCCCTTAAAATAATACATCGCATGTAATGACGAAAACAATTTTTTTTTGCTTGGGATTTATTACACGTGGAAACAGAATGTAATTTATATAAAAACAATCATTTTACACATTTTTTGTAATATAGTAATATAAAAGGGGTGATAAAAGTCACCCCCAAAAGTGAATTATTCAATATAACTCGATATTTATTAATATTTTTTAATGGAACTGATTAAAAATTGTTTTTGAAGGGAGAATTTATCCTTTCTTACGAAGGGATTTTTTACGCAACCGCCCCCAAATACCGTAAACTACCCCTTAAAGTAATACAACGCATGTAAACGATGAAACAAAATGTTTTCCTTAAAATTACTTAAATTGAATAAGTTGGTAAAAAATAATATTGTTTTAATATTATATTAAAGTTACCTTTTTGTGACTATTATTAGAGTTGCTCATTATTATCATTATTATTATTATTTTGTGAATTGTAATATTGAAAGAAAATTTAAATATTTATAGTTTTGGCCAGAAAAAGTAATAATAATAATAATAATAATGATGATAATGAGCAGCTATAGTAATAATTATAAAAAAGTAACTCTAATATAATATAAAACAATATTATATTTTACTAACATATTAAACATAAATAATTTTAGAGAAAAAAATTTCTTCATCATTTACATGCGCTGTATTACTTTAAAGGGTAGTTTATGGTATTTGAGAGCGGTTGCGTAAAAAATCCCTTCGTAAGAAAGGATAAATCTTCCCTTCAAAAATAATTTTAAATCAGTTCCATTAAAAAATATTGATAAAAATCGAGTTATATTGAATAATTCACTTCTGGGGGTGACTTTTATCACCCTTTTTATACTACTATATGACAAAAAAATGTATAAAATGATTGTTTTTTATATACTTTACATTCTGTTTCCACATGTAATAAATCTCAAGAAAAAAAAATTTCGTTCATCATTACATGCGATGTATTACTTTAAGGGGTAGTTTACGATATTTAGAGGCGGTTGCGTAAAAAATCCTGAAACACGACAACTGAAATATTCGATAGAGTAAACGGAAATGCTTTTCTTTATTTTTTCAGTTCGTATCCTGGTTTTTATAAAGAAAAAAAGCATAAAAAATCTAGTTATCTTTAAATATAAAATAAGGGTTGCAACCCCTTGGGTCACAAATACACCTAAAATCTTCGACTTCTTACAACAAATATTTTCCACTTTATTTTATTAAAAAATATTTTATTAAAATATATATAGCGAGTTACCGCACATAAAAAAAATACGTGTCTCTTAGTTTTTCGAGTGCTACAACATATCCAAAAATTATTGAAATCGGTGAGGTCGGGTTGGAGACCTTTCCTTGTAAGATGATGTTTAAACTTTAAAGAATCTAAAAAACTTTTAATACGTGCACGGTCTAATCGTTTTCTAGGTGAAAAATTCGTAATAGACGTCGCGAATTCAAACGCGCCATAAGAGACTGTGCAAAATGTACGAACTTTTATTGTTAATATCTTTTTTAAATGGTCGATAACATGGGGTTTTCTTTGTTAGAAATTGTTCTGGGACTAATAATCTTTCGATTAAAAGTTATTTTTTGGATTCATCTAATATTACGCCTGACGCTTGGAACACCTTAATAGAGAAATTTAAAACCGACCGAATGAAGAAATAATACACATTTAATCAAAATAAATTTTACTACGTGAATACTTTACTAACATAATTTAGTTGTTATTGACTGATCATTCCATTACTCCATTCCATTACTCAGGAAATGCATAAAGTACTTCTTTACTTTGCGGGAGGCTTGTTGAATGGAAAACAAGTAGAAAAATTGTAGCACTATCGTGATGTAAATTCTAGAGATTTTGAAATTCCAATTAATCGCTTTCACTACATCAAATCAGTTACTTTCTACATCTTCGTTCACAGCTTTTAAATCATTCATATATTGAATTTTTAGGTGTTATTTATCTGGTTTAACGACGTTATTGTTAATTTTTACTAATGAGGTAAATTAAATTGAGACTATTCCGATGAAATGTAGTCTGGGCCAAGATTTAGATTGGAAACTTAATCTAAATCACTGACATTATTTTTATAGCAAGTCTTGTAATGCGAAGACAAAGCTATTTAATTAATATCCCTTTTACTTGCATTTTTTAAGCGAAAAGTGATAAATGGAAAGATAACCCGCGACCTGGATTTGAACCAGGGACCTTCGCTTCTCCGTAGAGAAGCTCTTGTCCAACTGAGCATTCCTTCGAAATAGTCTCAATTTAATTGACTTCATTAGTAAAAATTATCAATAAAGTCGTTAAACCAGATAAATAACACCTAGAAATTCAATATATTAAGTATCGCGACTAAAGGAAACAACGCAAAACTATCATTCATATATTATAATTTACGAGTGCAAAAATTCTTCAAATTTTTCATATACAATTTTTATTGTCTTTCAGGTTTCAAATATCCGGACAAATTTTTGCCGGCGAAAAATTTTATGACCACGTCTAAAGCCGTAGAAAATTCAGAAGTTTTTCAAATTATTCGAAGAATGCCAAAAGGCGCAGTACTTCATTCACATGATACAGCAATGGCTTCAGGAGATTATCTTCTAAATAATATCACATATAGAGATCATCTGTATGTATGTGATGTTAATGGTGCTTTAAATTTTCGCTTTCTTGCTCAGTCTTCAAGTAACTTCGACTGCCACTGGCAGTTACTAGCGGATTTAAGAAAAAACTTGACTACAAGCGCTGTGATAAACAAACGCATTCAACAGCAACTTTCAATGATCACTGACAGTCCGAATACTGCATATCCTAACGGCAATGCCGCATGGTTACACTTCAGAAACATATTTGCGTATATTAAACCGCTTTTATCATATAAACCTATCTTCGAAGATTATTTTTATCAAGTTCTCCAAGAATTATATGACGATAATGTTATTTACCTGGAAATTCGTAGCACGCTACCAAGTTTGTACGATCTTGATGGCATAGAGTATGATGCATCAGAAACTGTCCGAGTTTATAAGGAAACAAGTGAAAGGCAAGTTCATCAGTATATGAGATCCAAAGTTCCACAATTTTTCTATGTAATACTGTTTTGCAGATTTCAAAAGGATCATCCACATTTCATCGGCACGAAACTTATATATGCACCGTCTAGAGCAGTATCGCAGATGGAATTCGAACAGTATGCGACTACAGCGCGTAAGCTGAAAGATCAATATCCGTTCTACATTATAGGATTCGATTTAGTTGGACAAGAAGACCAAGGAAAACCTCTTATAGAATTTATTGAGGAACTGAGGAAATTTCCACAGGATTATTCTTTCTTTTTTCATGCTGGGGAAACCAATTGGAACGGGCTTACAGACGATAATCTCATCGACGCTGTTTTACTTGGCGTGAAACGAATTGGTCATGGGTAAATACATGTTCTTATTTGTTTGTTGTAAAAAGTAACATACTAAATTAAATAAGATTACTAAAATAACTTCCTCAGATTTGCTGTGACCAAGCATCCAAAGGTCCTCGAAATGGTTCGTGATCGTGACATTGGGATAGAAGTGTGCCCAATATCAAACCAAGTGTTAACTCTTGTAAAAGATATTCGAAATCATCCTGCTAGTGTTCTCTTCAGTGACGATTATCCCGTCGTAATTTCAAATGACGACCCCGGTCTTTGGGGAAGCAAAGGACTTAGTTATGATTTCTACGAAGCTTTTATGGGAATTATGTCTCGTCGGGCGGATATTAGATCTTTAAAACAATTAGCTTTGAATTCTCTAAAATATAGCGGTTTGAGCGACATCGAAAAGGAACAGGCTATTCGAGTGTGGAAATTAAAGTGGAAGAAATTCGTGAATGAATTAATATTACACAATTCTGTTCAAGTATAAACAGAAATGCCATCTATGACAAGCTCTGGCATAACAGTTTTCACTTTTGTATTATTTTCTTTTTCTGCTGACGTTATTAATACTTCTGTTAACACTTCTATACATAAAAAATTGTTACACGAAATTTTCATGTATTGTCATAATAAGACATTGGCTTCACAAACAATTACGTAGTTCTACACTGGGCTTGTAACCGGAACCCGAATCGGTATCCAATATAATCCATATAGCCTGAATAACCACGTACTAAATTTCCCAGTAAGTGGTAACCTGGTTAACGGTAAGAGCGAGTTTTATATCAGAGATTTTAACCGCTGTATAACCCAAGTTAGTCAGGAACAGTTACTGTAACCCATGAGAACCTTTCCCAGATAGTATAGGGAGCGGGTTATAAGCGACGTTAAAATTTTGTCGTGTTGGACGCATATGGTACATTGAAAATAACATTCTTTTGCAGTTTTTCGTTTTGTCCGGCAGCGTTTGCATATATAGGTAAAGTGTCGATTGGCATCTTAGCAGCACCCCACGTACGGCTAGCCAAGTCAAAAGATGGGACAAAGTCTGGTCCAATATTGGGATACTAAGCTTGAACTCTCCAAAAATAACCTCTTAAGCACTACGCGCCACTATAGTAGCTTTCGTCCATATCGTCTGTATGAACGCCGCGCCACTATAGTGGTTCCCTTTCTCACCGTCTAATTAAATGATTGTTTTCACATATTTTGTTTCACAATTATTTTGCCTTCACATTGGTTTATAATTTATCATATAATATATCGTTAATCATTTTTAAACCGAAATATATTGTCTTTGGTTTTAATACGCCAGTGTCAGGTATGAATTGTTGCTTTTTATTCAATTAAATATACCATTTACTCGTAATATACAAGATGATGTTCTTTTTAACGTGGCTTTTTAGTACATCCTTATTATTTGTTAGAATCTTTAACTTACATGCCACTGCAAAAGAGAAAACGCAGAGAAATTTGTTACAATTACGAAACAGAATAAGAAAACGAAAATGATATAAATAAAAACATGCGTGGTAGAAAGAGGATAACAAAATTGAGAATACTCAGTTTTTCCGAATCAGAAGATTCTGATGTGCACGAAGAGGAGACCGTCAAAAAAGTAATCTGGTCACGTGAAAAGTTCGAGCCGCAAGTGCATAAATTTGATTCTCGCAATTCTGGTATAGCATTTCGACTTAATCGATCTACAACTTCGATCGATTACTTCCAATTACTTTTCTCGGAAGATTTCATTTATTGTTTTAAGTTTAGATTTATTGTGGAAAGATCAAATGAATATGGGAAGCTTAAGATGAACACTTCTAGGCGCTCTTTTATAAAAGTCCACGAAGGAGAAGTAAAATAAAATGAAATGTACAATTTCTTTGTAATACGTTTACTAATGTCACGAGTACAGAAGTTAAATTTTTTAGAATATTCGACCAAAGAAAAATTTTTGCGAACTGATGTTTTCGGCAAAATTATGAGCAGAGACAGATACATATTTCTGTTACACAATTTTTATTTTAGTAAAGTTCAGTTTACAAGTTCTAATACGTTATCCAAAATTACAGAGTTTTGCGATAAGCTTTGTAGTTCTTTTGAAAATTGTTTTATTCCATACCGCAATTTATGCATAGGTGAAAGTTTATTACTATATAAGGGGCGGCTGTCATTCAAGCAGTATATCCTATCCAAACGTTATAGATTTGGTATCAAGTCTTTTGTATTGTGCGACTACAAAACGGGATTCGTACTAAATTTTGTAGTATATGCTGGCAGCGATTCTGGTATAACAAAAATAGATAACAAATTTCTAGGAAAACCAGGTGAAGTTGTACTCACATTATTGAAATCTTATTTAGGAAAGGGGCATACGTTATTTGTTGACATCTGGTATACCAGCCCGTCCCTATTCAATTATTTGTATGATAATAAAACTAATACGTACGGTGCCATAAAACGGTGAAAAAGAGACGTGCCTGTCATGAGTTAAAAATTAGAAAACGGTGAAATGTGCTTCCGGCCATCGTCCAACATGCTTGCTATCAAGTGGCAAGATAAACGGGAGGTAAATATGTCGTCAACTTGCCACTCCCCGCAGTATATAAGTGCTACAAAAATAAACTATCGGACCGGAGAGATGATACAGAAGCCACCTTGTATTGTGGATTACACTGCCCATACGGGCGCGGTTGACAATAGGGACAAAGTAATATCGAGTGTGCAGTGAATCCGGAAAAGTATCAAATGGTTCAACAAATTTTTCCCATCTGCTTGACGTGGCAATCTGAAATGCCTATTGTTTATATAAGTTTCAAAAAAAGAGAATATAACAATGCGAGCGTTTCACCTCAGATTACTCAAAGAAATTTGTAACAAATACGGAGAGATGAATAATACTGTTAACTGCAGCAAATATACCATTGACCACCCGTTTAAGGGGGTAAGGTCACCTATAAAAAGAAAAAGTATATCACTTTTTTTTACAACTTTTATTATAAAAATACATTTTTCAAATATACATTGAAAATTGTACTACTAAATACTTACTAAATTATTTTTTCGAAATCCCTAGTATGTAGTATAAACATACCAGAGATTTGTTAAAAATTTCCATTTGGTGCAAGGTTCGAGGAGCACCGATTGATCGATTTGCCTCAACAAGGTCTCATTTCATTCGGAGGAAGACCCTTTATGGCATGAATGTGGGAATTTTGGGAGAAGTAAGTAAACAAAAAGTTACAACACTTTTTATCAGATATATATACATAATTTTGGTTTTTGTTTTGTTTTTGGGTTTACAAAATTCAGAACTTTTGTAATTTTTTTTTCTTTCCAAATTCCCACATTCATTCCATAAAGGATGGTCTTCCAGAGAAAATGAGCCATTGCGGAGTCAAATCGGTCAATCGGTGCTCCTTGAACCTTGCGCCAAATGGAAATTCTTAACAAATCTCTAGTATGTTTATACTACATACTAGGGATTTCGAAAAAATAATTTTCTTGCTCCTCTACCCGAAAGTACGTACTTTCCGGATTAAATTCGCTCACGAAAGTCCGTTTTTTGTGGCCGGCTGATGAAACACGCGCTGTGATTGGCTGTCGATTTTTCGTGGCTCGCTCACTAGTGCCGATTTATTTACTTCAACGCTCAATAGTCGTACTATAAAATTTGAAAACTGTACTTTCAAAAATTGCGTGTTCCATGATAATTCATGTAAAAAGTGCAATAAGGAAAATGACAAGTAATTTAATTATGCGTTCTTATATATATTTATATACTGTTAGTTATTTATGTTTCATTGCTTAATTTAATTAAAGTTTATCATATATACATCATCGTTTATTCATTTGTTAACAAAAGAAACGGTTGAAATTCAGGTTATACACAAATCTGAATACTTTATAATGGTTTTGAATAGACTATTTACTGAATTTTAATAACGTATTCAGATTTGTATATAACCTGAATTTCAACCGTTTCTTTTTGTGTTTTTGATGCCCGCCCCCGACCAGCAAAGCCTCGGCTTTGCAAAAGTCGGGCGGGCATCAAAAACGTGTCAGCTGATGTGCGGCCGTAAAATCGGGTACCGCGTGAGTTGACCGAGAGAGCGCGTTGACGCAGGCCAGAAAACAAGGGGCGCGTTGACGCAAGCCAGAAAACAAGCGCAGACGATTCTGCGATGTTAAAAAGATTAATTATTTTACGTACTTTCGGGTGAGGAGCAAGAAAAATAGTATACGACCCTCAGCCAGAATGTTAGATGCCCTGGCCGGCATTCATTGGCAAACCCCGCCGGCCAGGAAATCCAACTTTCTGGCCACGGGTCGTAATGTACTATTAGTAAGTATTTAGTAGTACAATTTACAATGTATATTTCAAAAATGTATTTTTATAATAAAAGTTGTAAAAAAAAATTAATATACTTTTTCTTTTTATAGGTCACCTTACCCCCTTAAACTATCCGAAAAACATTTTGTATCGCATTGTAAGTCAAAAACATATAAAAAGGCATTATGAAATTGTACCGTATGCTCAAAAAAACGATATAATACGAAGATCGCGCTATGAATGTGAAGATTGTGATATGGGCCTATGTGTCATACCGTGCTTTAAAATATATCACACCCAATTATATTATTAATTATTAAAATAAATAGTTAAAGTTAAAATATGTGCAAGATATTTTTATGAAAAATTATAATCTAATCACCTTAAATCCAATTCCAATGTACTCGCGTAGAGAACAGCATCGTCTGTCACAAATTGTAGTGCTCTTTTACACGAATCACGTTTACGCGCGGTTCGCGTTGAACTCTGCCGTACACAGAAGCAGCCCGGTGTAAAGTTCCGCCGTATCTAAGAGGTTAAACCAATGTTGAAAGTGTTGTCATGTCGTACCATGACAAAGATCAGAAGTTTGAACTGATTCCACATCCTCCTTACTCCACCTATCTTGTACCTTAGGATTTTTATTTCTCATTTCTACTCACGAGAACCCCAAATGTAATCATTACACTTCGGATGGTAAGGTTAAGGTATCTGTTAAGTCGTGAATTCAAGAAAAATCGAAAAAATTCTTCAGTGACAGAATAAAACACTTGTTACACATTGGGAGAAATATGTTAGACTTAGAGGTGACAATGTTAAGAAATAAATATATGATTTTGAGGCTTAAGAATTATATTTTAATGTTCTTTCTGCTTGCTATGTTTGCTTGATTTGCTTTGATCTTGATATGTTTTTATTCATGTTCTACAAGCAAGTGTGAATAATTGTAGAATTATTATATAGCTGCATACCATGAGTATGATTAAGAACGGTAATTGTATTCTCTCTCTAATATTCGGAGAGATTTATTTTTTCCGACAACAACTGAATTCCCAAATATATGTAATTTCCAATAGTATCCCCTTTGCTTTGCATTTCTTGTAATTCTCTACAGTGCATTGTTCTTATTGTTAGTAAAGCCTGAGTAGTTTTTGATAACGCATTGTAACCACTGTTTCTTAACAATATTAATAATTTATAAATTACAATAAAACAAAGTGAATCTATATTTTTTTAATTCCCACTGTTCCAATTGACATTTTAAATCGTTATCCTTATTTTCATAATCAATTGAGGGCCCGGGGACAGTTGGTAATTTGTAACGAAAGAGTGGTAGGAAAATCTTAATCGATGCATTGCGAAATCGCACCGATGGCGACATCACTTGGTGTAGATCCGAAGCGTTTGGTAGGATGCGGTGACATCTCAGAACAACGAACAATCCAAACAGCCGACACTTGATATTACCGGGACTGCTCCGGAGAAGAAATTCCACAGTTCACCTTCAGGACTACGTATCCCGTTATCCTGAGTGAAGAAGTCGGGACGAGAATCTTTGGCGGGACAAGAGGTCGAATAATCGGCGGAATCACGAATCAAAGTTTTCCAGTTTCGGGAAGGGTTAGAAGATGTCTCACTTCCCAGGCACGAATCTCAACGACTCGAGGGATACCCACCTGGACGAAGAAGAAACTTCAAATAAAGTAACTTCCACGTTGGATTCACAACCGAGCAGGCCGCTATTTGGGAAAAAGAGAAACGAATTCCCAAAAATCTAAGGAAATATTTGGAAATCCAAATCGATCGGAACTGAAATATAGCCCGAAGAACGGAAAAAATTCCAAGAAAGGAGAATCCGAATTTTCCGTCGATCGTAAAGGCGGTAAGCTAACCATTCTGCGACCGAGCGGGCTGAAACACTACCCATAAAAGTTGACGTGTAGCCACATGTGGTTATTCTTTAATATATTTTCTATTTTATTGCTTTTCACACGTTTGCTTTTCTTTTCATGTCGTAACGAATCCCCCCCCCCAATACCATCAAGGTCAATTAAAACATTAAACATTTTTAATTATGATTTAATATTTAACAAACTACTACTACTAATGCTAATGCTACTGCTACTACTACGATTATCATCATTGTGGTTACTACTACTATTATTATTACCTTTTTATTTATATTTTTATTATCACCATTAGCATCATCATCACTAGCATCCCCACAACAATCATGATGAAGATGATGATGATGATAATAACAAATAAATTAATAAATAATAATAATAACAATAATAATCATAATGATAGCAGTAGCAGTAGTGGTAGTGGTAGCAATAGAAATAATAATATAAGTAAAAATTTGAATGTTTTGACTTTCGCCATTTTACTTCTTATATATCATTACTACTACGACTTTGTTGCCCAACGGCAACACATCGTAATGATAGTAGTGTGGTATTGGTAACAGTAGAAACAATAACAGAGGTAAGATTTTGAATGTATTCGTGTCACCGTCTTATTTCTTTTTTTTTTATCAAGAGACACGGTAGTGTCTCGAGACAAGTTCATGTATGAATTGGGCGAGAGCGCTACCGTGTATCTTTTCTCGACCGAACTAGGTGCGGGCACATAAAAAACAGCCGCCACACGTTGTGTATATACACAGCTTCAACCTCCATACATTCAAACCAAAAATGTCCACTAAGTTGTGTGAGTTTCTCTGTATACATACACGGCTGGATGCCTCTATGCGCTCACACGAGAAATGCAACAGAAGTAGCGGATAAATGGGGGGGTTGCTAGGCCCTAGGTAATATGAGAAAAATTTGCGACAGACAGTAGCGGTAAATGAGGGGTTTGCTAGGTCTCAATGACACGCAGTGGCGTTGTGTTTTGTTTTCACGAATCCAAAAGACGAAAAATTTACTTTACCGACGCACGTTATGCATTGTTTTATGTTATCTCGAGATATAAAGCCGATAATAATAATAATATTTGCAAAAAGGAGACAAATCCCCCTAAAAAACACCTCTGGTGCAAAAAGTCGAGACAAGTTCATGTATGAAAAGGGATCTCTCTACAAAAGTTGTGAAATCCAACAACATTAGACAAGCTCGTTTTTTCCATTATGTCAATACGAAGTAATTACAAAATGGAAAAAATTGTTTCTGTTTACGTGATTAGAACCGGTATTGAACTTGTCGGGCCCCGAACCCAAACGATAAGCAATAAATATCTCACAATTTAATTTATTTTTACCGCATTATGAACTAGTAAAGCTCAGATTACATAATAATAATATGAATAATTATACATCATACTCAAACATCTGAATTATTCGGGGCCCAACAATTTCAATACCAGTTCTAATCACGTAAACAGAAACAATTTTTTCCATTTTGTAATTACTTCGTATTGACATAATGGAAAAAACGAGCTTGTCTAATGTTGTTGGATTTCACAACTTTTGTAGAGAGATCCCTTTTCATACATGAACTTGTCTCGACTTTTTGCACCAGAGGTGTTTTTTAGGGGGATTATTACTACTACTACTTTGTTTTTCGACGACACACGGACAAGTAGGGTCGAGTCTAAAACTTTTTTAACGCCCACCGGACCGTTTCGACTTTCCAATTGGCCAGAATGTTTTAATTAATAACTCGATAATTACTGCGAATTTTAGAAAATCGTATTTGACTTTTCATTATCATTTTCCACCATCTATCACCACCTTTCGGCTTGGACATCTTATACCGGATACCCTATATATTAAAGAATACAACCTATACTATAGATAACGAGGACATTACGGACAAAACTGCGACGAGCACTGAAGACACACTAAATGACGTATCACCACCAATTCTATACTCCTACACCACAATCCTTGTAACTGTCGACACTCTACTAACCATCCCTACTACTAATAAGATATTCTGTTACAGACAAAATTTATTTGTAAATATAAAAGTAAACCAGAGGAATTAAGACGAGAAGAGACGGAAGGCAACCATACAAAATGGAACGAACAAAGACTAACTGCATCGAGCCACAGCTACATCCATGATACTGCTAAAAGAAAATCCTAAGACGAGCTACGATCGACAAGAACAAGACCAACCGCATTGGACCACTGCTACATCCGACATTGATAACTACAACTGCATCCGACCACCTTAGGACCGACACAACGAAGAAATAGATTAAGCTCGTGACTAATTATATTATTGACGATATTTTTGAAAAAAAATTGAGAAATTATGTATCATGAGATAAAATTGATGCAGGAGCATCGATTTTTGGTGGGGGGGTGTAACGTCCGCAACGAAAGTACTCGATTTTTTCCATTATATCCATTTGAATTTTAAAAAACTTTGGTCAAATAAAGTTGTGAAATCCGATAACATTAGACAAGTTCATTTTTTCCATTATATCGATACGATGTAATTACATTGGACCAAAAGTTTACAAAAGTACTTTGTACTCTTCACTTCATATGATTTGTCAATTTCTTCCATAGCCTCTATATCTTGTCCATGTGGCAATATCTGTAGTAATTAAAACAAAATGGAAAGAATTTTTTGTGTTTACGTGTTTAGAACCGGTACTGGATTTGTCGGGCCCCGAACCCCAATTAATTTCGCAAATAAATTCCATATTATTATGTGCAATTTAATCATAATACGAGCATAGAATTTTAAACTAGTCGTTTAGTCTATAAACTCTAAAATATGCATTTTTAGGAGATAATTATTAAAGTCTGATATTTAAAACTACTTTTGTATTTATTTTAACTATATTTTCTAAAGATGGGTGTATAAACACGTTTGAAATAATTTCGTCAACACATTTCTTTATAATAGATTTTACTAGACATTTCTTTGAGTATAGTTATTAGTAAGGATGTAACATGTAGTATTTTAACATGCGCTCTAGAATGTAAATATTGCTGAATATTAATAAGCAGTCCTAATATTTTCAAAAAAGCTATCAAACCTTTCTTCTTGATTGTTTATGACATTATTAATTAAGACTTCTTACTATAATGTATTATTATTCATATTATTATTATTTTATCTGATCTTTATTAATTCATAATGTAGTAAAATTAACGTTTCTCACTATAATCATTTTTGATTTTTGGACATTTCATATAAATTAGAAATTTTTTTTGGGGGGGGGGGGGGAGGGGATTCGCATCAGATGTGGTTTTTGTGGAGATATCACTTTTCATACATGAATTTTTCTCAATTTTTTTGCACCAGAGGTATTTTTTAAGAAGGATTTGTCTCCTTTTTGCAAATATTCTCTCATCCGAAAATAATAATCACCAAATCGTAAGATCATCTAAATTTGTTTATTTTTAGCAATTGCCGAACTTGTACAATTTTAAAGTTTCAAAGATGTAAATAGTTAGAATAAAGAGAAGTTATTTCATTTTATTTGTTTGCGTATATGTAATGTTTTAAGTATCTATCTATTATTTTAAGTATCTATCTATTAGGGTCTCCCGTATGACCTCGAGCCGGATTTATTTTCATATAAGAAGAACATAACTTAAAAAGATATGTTATTCCATTTCGAAAAATATGAGGCTATATTGCACAGTATTTATAGAGGTTCAGTTTTTGCATATTCGAAGATGAAGTTTGTATTTGTAACATACGCGATTTTGTGCGTTTTGAATTTTTCAAAGGCTAACTTATTTCTATCAATTGAAGCAGGATTTAAATATTTTCGTTATCATGTACTCGGTTTGTAGGAAAATTAGTTTGGCATCCCATTCAATTAGATTTATTTGTTTATTTCTAAATTTATAATAGGCGCCATTACTTCCGATTTTTTCAACGTAACTAACTACCTAGTTTGAAGTAAGTGAATATGTTTAGAAAGAACGGAACTTTATTTTGACGTGAAGTTTTTGATAATTAGAGAATAACATTTGATCAACGCACGTTGATAAGATTTTATTTTTACGTCTGTCACACAACAGTATCTTACTTCTGTCTCTAATTTCCGAAATGATTACGAATGGTTACGAAACAGTCAGTTCATCCATATACACATACGGAGTTCTGCAACTAACTTTTTATAACGAAAATTTTGCAAAGAATTTCTTTCGTGACTTATGTTTCTTGTTGCGAGGAGAAGAAATCAACTGGCCACGTAGTGACCACATTGGCTTACAAGATACTTTAATCATTAGGCGTTAGTCGTCGTTAGTAGTCGTTAGTAGTCGTTAATAATTATTAGTAGTCGTCGTCAGTCGTTAGTCTTTAGCCATTAGTAGTCGGTAGCCTTTAGTCGACGTTAGTCATTAGTCGTCGTTGATCTTTGGTAGTAAACGTTAGTCATTTATCGTCCTTAGTTATTGTTAATAATCGTTAGTAGTCGTTAGTAGTCCTTGATCGTCGTTAGTTGTTAACTGTCGTTAATTGATATTCGTTAGTTTTTGGTTTTTAGTTGTTAGTAATCGTTAGTAGTCGTTAGTCGTTATTGATCGTCGTTAGTAGTCATTAATAGTCGTCGTCGTTGTTTTCTGCTTCTCCTCCTCCTCTACCACAACCATCATCGTTATCATTATTTAAGGAGGTTCTTGCACAAATATTTATGAACTCAGCTGTAATATTGTCAATAGTTCAAGCTATGCCCAATTTTACAATTTTTGTAGACCCTTTTCATACATGAACTTGTCTCGACTTTTTTGCACCAGAGGTGTTTTTTACGGGGATTTATTATTACTTGAAACTTACAACTGTGGATAATAGAGATAAAACGTAATTCCGATAATTTGATCCTTATGATTTATATTCCGTTTCCTTACGTCGTACAAAGAATATAAGTCTCTTTTCTTGATTTATGATCGACTTTTGGAATTTAATAGAGAAAATAAAACTTGAGTGAGAGAGTAGGTCTTTCTCAAGAGCTTGGACTTTACTAAGCGGTCAGCGGCCTAATAGGTTCTTCCTTGCACGGGTCCAACAGGAAGACTAACAATAGATAATGCTCATTGTCAGTACACGTGATGTTCTTATGTGTACCAGGTGTACCTACCCTGTGGGTGCGCTACGTCTATAAGCTATCGGCAGAGGATAGTCGTGCAAAGATGAACGGTTATTGTACGTGCCCCTTAGAACGAGCTTGCCTGAGACCAGACTCTCTGACGAGGAGTGATTTGACTGATATTTATACCAAAAAAAATGAGTGGAGGTCGAAACTTTAATAATTAATTTCTGGGGGCACATGTACATGAAGTATACATGTGCACTCAGAAAAATTTCTAGTTACCACAACCCAAGTGAAATAGTAAAATACGGTCTAAACCCAAATATTTGCGTAATTGACATATAACTACTATAGTAGACGGAAAGTAACATTACAGGTATAACAACTGAATGAATGTGTTTCAGCAAAAAAATCATAGCAGTCGAAACAACAATTTATTTTTGTGTTGCTTCGGCAAAAAAGATACGTTCTTTCAAATTGTCATTAGAGTTACAGAAACTATCTGGACTGGTGGAGCTAAAAAGAAATTTAGGTTACGGTAACTAAAAAACAATAGTAAAATACGGTCTAAACGCAAATTATATAATTACTGCAATGAAGTTTTTTGAGTTACTGCAACTCAAAAAATATTTTTCTGAAGACATAGTATTTTAATTCAGGGTACTGGTAATACTTAGTTATTATAAAACTTAAAAATATTGGGGCTAAGAAGAAATTTAGGTTACATTAACTAAAAAAAAATAGTAAAATTCTTTCTAAACGCAAATTATATAATTGCTGCAATGAAGTTTTTTGGGTTACTGCAACTTAAAAAATATTTTTCTGAAGACATAATATTTTAATTCAGGGTACTACTAATACTTAGTCATTGTAAAACTTGAAAATAGATGGATTAACTATTTTTTCATATAACCCTAACTATTTAACTTATTTTTGGCAAATATGCCGTCAGAAAGTTAGAGGTACTTAAATTTTTATATAAAAAATATGGTTGTTACAACGTAAACGTAAACGTAATTAAAACTTGTAATTATTAGTTGCCGCATTATAATCAAAGCATTTATTCAAAAATTACCCTATAGCAACCGTAATTGCTACTTCTGCATTGTAATGGTCAAATTATAAAGTACCTAAAAAACTAGCAATTCGGTTTCTATGAAACAGTGGCTGAAATAGTTGAATCTTCAGTAACAAGATTTTAGATGTGTCGCAATGTTCACGGGGTACCTGAAAGCGAATTAAAGCACAAAGAATAAAAAACAATTTTAATTTTTGTGGAAACGTACTTTTATTAGGTTTCAAAACATGGAAAGATCATACAATTAATACCTACATATTATTCCGAATTAAAACATTTTTTTATATTCACTCCACATGATGATCGAAACAAACATACAGTTTCCCGTCAGAAAATTTATGAGTCAATCTCGGTTCTTTTTTAGACAGATTCTTAAAATACACGAATTTATAAGATTTTGTTTCTGCTACTTCATAAGATTGCAAGTAATCATTTTCGTTAACAACCTTGTAAATCTTAACCAGAAATGCAATATCTTTTTCTGTCTCTGCCAATTTTTTACATCTTTTTACAAAAATATCATCTATTACTCCACCAATTGGTATCTCATCCTGACCAATAATGATTGTAGTTTGTTTTTCGTATCGCATGTCATTAATTTTAACACGAGTTATTGGAACAAACTGCTTAAAATTTTCAGGTAAACAGGAAATTTTATCTTTCGAAATGTTCATAATATTTTCGTTATTGTATCGACAAGAAACTATTCGTTCTTTAAAAAACCTATTATCCATGAAAACAGTGCTCAATTTTAGCTGATGTCTGACTGCTAAACTATTACATAAATTTATTCTATTTTTAGTTAAGGATGCAATTTGTTTAAATACTCGGTGTTTTGCCTCAAAACGCATGGCCCAAACTTGTTTTAGTGGACCAATAAAAGACATTATTCTAGGATAATGGATCATGTTATGATGCTTTGGTTTTAGAGTGGATCCAAAGAGTTTAATGTACAATTTGTGATGTTTTTCTACCAAATCTCGAAGTACATTAGAGGTGTCTTTTGAAACGAATGGTTGTAAAGTTATACTTAAAATTTGTCTGATAATTTTAAACAGTTCCCAATATTCATTTCCGGAGGGAATGAGGTTTCCAAGAATTAATCCTGCGTTTAAAACAAAGCAAAGCATTTCTGCTGCAGACATTTTCAAATCACAAGCCTTTAAATTTTTAACTGCTGTAAGTGGAGGTATATTGATTTTTGATGGATATTTGAAACATTTTATATTGTTATTTACAATATCTAAGGAAATCTTTTTCTGTGTTAATAATTCTTGTAATATCAGGGCTAAATCATAATTACATACACCTTCTAACAAATCGTGCATAATATCTACACTATATTTTTCGGTAACATGAAAATTAGTTATATTATTCCAAACAGAGTGTTGTTTAATTCCTGTAGAACGCGGATCCTTTTTTGAAGCATCTACTTTATAATTATTTCTTGTTCGCAAAAGTTGAAAATTTTCTACACAAGCTTTCTTCGTTTGCTCTTTGTGCATTTTGCAAAATCTACAAAAATAATTCGCTTGAAAACCTTGTGTGAATCCCATCATGCTGTTTAAAGCTAAATTATCGCCTACAATTACTGCCAACTTAAATAAAATTTTAACTTTACCAGTGGGAACATTTATTTCAATTCCCTCTTCAGAAAGTTCGTTTAATTTTTTTATTGCGTTTTCATAAATAATATCTTGCGAAAATGTTTTAGAATCTTCAGAGTATGATAATTGTAAAAGAAAAATGTTATCTAACTTGGAACGAATACAAGGTGGTAAGCAGGGTATTGTTACATACAAACTGGACATTTTGTATATCGTTGCATGTGATCCCAATGGATTTCCCGTCTCAAAATCATCTTCATAGAGAATCAAAGGTAGCACAATTTCTGTGCTACCTTGTGTTTTGTTGATCCAAAAATCCATTTGCATTATATTAGTTAGTTTTTCTGGTTGAAAACTATTTATATATTCTACAGTTTTATTAAATATATCAGGAAGTTCAAAAAAAGTGTTTAATACTTGTGACAGCGGAATTATTGAAAGCGAAATTTTTTTACTGACGAAAAAACTTGTATGTCTATTATTTTGTTCTTGATAACCTAGAACAACTTCTTCAGGTGGTATATAATAACCAGCATCACGTAATTCTTTCAAACGTTTGTGCTCTGAATCAATTTTACAGAATACTGTTTGAAGATGTTCAAACCGATCTAGCGCCTAATTTTTTGAAGCGTCAGCAACACATTGAAAATGTTGCGTAATTTTTTGAATTTGCGTACGTGTTAAGGTTTCATCCGCATATAAGCTACTGATGCAAATGATTGCATCGAAAGATAACTGTTTCTGTATAGGTTCAGTAGAATCAATTGTCAAAGAGTCATCACTAAAAGAGAATGGCTCCTTTTCTGCCGAAAAATTTGTTGCAGAAGTATCAGGGTTACACGTGGTCGAGTTGTTTGAAGTTTGTATTTTAACGTTTGACTCATTTTCATGAATAGGCATATGTAATCTAAGGGAGTGTAAAGAGGAATAACTTCGACTGCATGTA
This sequence comes from Gasteruption jaculator, assembly GCA_949825005.1. NCBI lineage: Eukaryota > Metazoa > Arthropoda > Insecta > Hymenoptera > Gasteruptiidae > Gasteruption > Gasteruption jaculator. The sequence goes on from OX463762.1 coordinate 4,685,359, forward strand.
CTAACGGGACAACGATAAATAGTATTACTCGTGATAGAATGAACAAATTTCACATGGTTTTTTAATTCTTTTGCAGTAACAGATTTGTTGCAGTATTCGCACAAAACTTCCATGTTTGAGGGAAAGTATATATAATACACGTAGTTGTTAGAGGAATTAATTACGTCTTTGGTTTTAAATTAATTAGTAATTAATATGAATATTAAGAATTAATTACGTCTCTATTAAGTCTTTGGTTTTAAAAATAATATATGATTATATTATACAGTATACCAGGAAACAAATGAGAAAAACAGATATTCACTTAACAAAATAATGCTTTTAATTGCTTTTTGTTAAATGCAAAACAAAAGAAATACTTTCTGTTTAAATTCTTGTATTTATGTAAAATAAAAAAAAAATTGAAAATTTTTTTAATATTCACTGTTATAAAAGTTTAACTGAATTTCTTCAGTTTTTTAAGCAGTTTCTGTTATAAAACAACTCTGATAAAATATTAGGTACTTTTGAAATTTAGTTTTCAAGTGTATCTTGTAACAGATTTTAGTTTTATAATTACTCAAAGTTGTTTCACTTAACTAATTTTAAAAAATACAACGAACAATACTTGAATGTTTCTTCTCATAAAAATCATCACAAATCGCTATAAATGTGTTTCTAAAAAAATGAATATTATAAAATTCAAACTTAAAATCAAAAGTTCTTATACTGATTCTGGATCCTCTACATTAGATTCATCAGAACCTTCCAGATTCTTCAAATCTGAACGAAAAGTTTCGACGCTAATTAAATTCTTTTCTCTGCACGGTATTTCGTACACTTCTGTTTGTAGAAACAACCAAACCGGCTTACTATCTATAGCGTATTTTAGATCTAGCGCAAAATGCGCTTTAAAACAAAAATCTACAGCACTTACAAGGTCGTGGAAGTGAAATTTGACTTCGTTGACGATTGTGTGAACGATATCCAAATTACTTGGAGACCCAACAGCAACAATAAGCAGCAAAGTTGTTTCGTTTTAATTTGAAAGTAATTTTTCTCTGGCTTGAAGAGCAGGCTGCAGATCAGCTTCAGTCTGAATACAAAACACAATATTTATTTACAAAACACATAAAATTTAAAATCGATTAAACGCAAAGTAAAAAACTTACATTTATCCATAAAATAAAACCATTCGCTTGCTTTATAAAGGATGGCTTCCATTTCTTTGAGCATCCAGCTCTACAAACTGCCGGACGCAATAAGTACGGTAAAACTCGAAATCCTAATACTTCCCTCGGAATAAGATTTGCAAAAGATAAAATATTTAATAAGCAGGATAAATTTTTTATGTAGCTACAAAACAGTTGACGTTTTTATTTTACTAAATATTTAAAAACTATAAAACCTGAATTTTTTAACAACGCCTCACAGCTCGTCTTCTTCTGTGCTAGAATGATTATTTTTTCACAAAGATCGCTCCATTTATCTTCAAGTGACTTTACACCTGAGAGTTTCATTTGCTCGTAATGCAAAATAAGCTGGAATATTTTGATACATTTGATTCAGTTTTTAAACGCGATTTTTTGGATATTATTTATTTGGCATACAGACTTTCTAGAAAATATTTACGTTAAAGTGAACGTGGAGAGATGATAGCAATTAGATGAAATCTAGAAAAAGATTTAGACTGAAAAGTTAATCTAAATCAATCGAATTTCATTTTATTGTAAATACTGTAAGACAAATACAAAGCAATTATGCATTTTTTAAGTGAAAACCTGACACATAGAAAAATAAACCGCGACTTGGATTACTAGAAAGTGGGTAGGCTAAAAGAATAACATCCAAAAATTTCATGACTACAATATAAATTGAAAATATAATTGCAATACAATTCGATATAAGTTGAATACTTACCAAAGTAGATCCGATAGGCTTTGTAAGATGCGGATACTGATTAAAATATACATCCAATGTTTCAGTTCGATCCCTGCAATGAAACGTTTTCGCCCATAAATTAGTAATTTCCTCCACGTCATCAAGGGATGCGTTGCTCAACTTTTCCAAATTTCTCAAATCTTCTTCGGACTGAACTTTATTATTTTGATTGTTTCTATTTTCATTATTTTGAAGAACTTTTTTGACTTTTTTTTTCAGGTTATATATTTATCCCACAATTTGCCACCAGCCGCGTGGCAAGAACTTTTTAGGTTTTTTGTCAGTACAGCTGGAATATAATATGTTCCTATTTCTTCGTTTTTATATAAAGCACAAATTTCCGCAGCCCAAAATTGAAATTGTTCTTTTTTAACTCTGTAAAAAATTTTAGAAAACATTTTAATTAGGTATATTAAACTTCTTAGTGTATTATTTTCTCTTTTAACATTTGATCACCAATTCTTAATTAGAAAATACAATCAAAAAACTGTTAATAAGGCTACTGTAATCAGTAATTGATTAAAGAAGATTGAATAGTACAGTACATTTTTATAACAATACGTATTAACATTTTTAATTAATAGAATCGTTGTAACAGTTCTAATTTCTCTTAACTAAAATAATCAACAAAAAAGAACGTTTAATTAAATATAAATTCAAAATGTTTTTAACTTTATTACTCAGACTTTAGCTAAAATATTGATACATTCCCTACTGCTGTAAAAATTGTCTGTTTTTGTTATCTGTATAAATCTATGACAATCGATGGATGTTGGGAATTAAATAAGAATCAATTGTTTTAATTTCTAATGCAAATTTTATGATAACTTAAGGTCTTATTTTTTAGTTTATAAGTAAAATTTTAAATTGTAACTCTAATGACTTTTTTATTTAAGAATATTGTATACATACTTGAAACTTTTCATTAACAAATGATCTATGACGATGTTGCAGATATCATTACGATCTGGAGTAGTCAATCGCGTTTTCGTTAAGCAATACTTTCCAGTTATAGACTTATGTAATAAAATTTTTAATTTCTAAAATGGAAGAAAAGAGAAAAACGTAATTCTTAGAAAATTTATTTATACAAAAAAATTTTAAACAAAATTATTAATGTACATATATTTGATTTATTAACCTTCAGACTGCCGCGTGGTTATTATACATGAGTCTTTTTCAAAAACTTACGATATTTTAACATAAAAAAATGCTGCAGTCTAAATGTTAAAAAAAAATTCAAAATAGTTTAAGTATTTTCCTTACCTCTCCACGAACGTACTCGTTAACTGTTTTAGCACAGTTTACTGTTTCTGTTCCTTTCATAACTGATTGTGAGTAGAAGAAACACCAAAAAACAACACTGATAAAATCACACTACTAAAAAACACACTTTTTAATCATTTAATACTTTGTCGCAAATTTTATTTCTACTCTCCTCCAACGTTTCGCTCTGAATGTGCAAGAAAAATGTCCGAATAACCGTTAGACGCTCACGATACGAAACTTAAGATATTTCAGCCAATCACGTATAAGAAGATGTTTCTTTGTTTTTATGAAACAGAGTGCGTATGGATACAGAAAATACATTGGTTGTATATTAAGAGCTAACATTGTTATTTGTCCTTTATCACCCTATCCAAATACTTGTTTACTATTGCACGACCTGTGTATACCGGCGAGTATTCGGCACTTTTATGTAAAGCATTATAATGGTTTAAAGTAAAGTATTAGATGTAACGTAAAATAAAATGGATAAAATTGCTACTAGAGTCATACCAACCTACATTAAAATTACAGTAATTACAGTATAGTACATTAAAATTGGAGTAATTATTTTTCAGATAGGACAGTCAATGTAAATAGATAAACGTAACGTTGATATTTCTATTTCTATTACAATGTATGCAAATGATAAAACACAATTTATTATAGTAAGCGCTTTGTTATTTTTAGGTTTCTCTTGAAATGTTGCAAGAACTAGATTTAGTAGTAGATATAAACAGAAATAATAATTTATTTAAAAAGCATATTCGTAACCGGGATGAAAATGTATGTATAATACAATTACATAAAAATTCCTTTAAGAGTACTAATATTTTAAGATTTCGTCTAAGTTCGTTTGGTATGACCTGAACCATGTATAATGAGTTACATTAAAAGATCTTTAAAATAAGTACAATGTTTATATACCAATCAAAAAATATTAGTATGCCTAGTAAAGTAAGTTGTGTTCTTGTAACTCAAATCTATAATTCTAGCGAAAATGGCTACATTGTGGTTATAAATATTTAGAGTATTTTAACGTAAGTTATTATGAATAGTTCCGACAAAAATGTATGTAAAATCTCAAAATAGTAGTTTTCTCAAAGGAATATCTTATGTAATGACAACTTAAATATATTTTAATCCGAAATATGTATATAATTTCTAAGCAAATTTTTGTTTTCTTTTGTGTCTAGTATTAGGACTAGTTCCTGCAACATTGTAAGAGAAACTAAAAAATAACAATACACGTAGTATTAAAATTTGTGGTGTGACAACTCACAAATGTGGTAACGCGGAAAAAAATAAAAACGTTATGATTGTCAAACCATATTTTTTGTCTGAAATAAAAAAAAATGAGGCAACTAAATATGCTCAACTATTTTGGAAAAGTTGCCACGACAATTGAAGTTTCTCTCAATGTACTATTAGGACTAGTCCGCGCAACATTGTAAGAGAAACCCAAAAATAACAATACAGGTAGTATTAAAATTTGTGTTGTGACAACTCACACATACGGTAACGGGGAAAAAAATAAAAACATTATGATTATCAAACCATACTTTTTGTCTGAAGTCAAAAAAATAGTTATTGCAACTTTAATGATTAGAAAAATCGTTTAGGTTGTAGCAACTAGTTCAATAAGTTCAAATAACTACCGCAATAGTTATTGGAACTAAAATTTGAGTTATGGCAACTAAATATGCTCAACTATTTTGGAAAAGTTGCTACGACAACTGAAATTTTTCTCAGTGTGTGTTCTCATATTTTTTGTAGATAAACAGCTGACAGTGCTGGAGGTGAAGGGCAGAGGTGTATGACACATGTGCTGCGTTTGCAAAAGATGTGCTCTTGACTGGTTCATGCTTGTTTCGAGATTGCTTATATCTTAATGATTGTGATAGATCTTATGATAAATTATTACGAAAAGAAGTATTTTAGTAGAGAGCCATTTGGTTCGTAACAATGTTCTTCAAATCTTATTAAAATACATATTTAAAAATTTTGATAAATTATTTCTTTTAATTGTTAAGGACGTTCTCTTAGCGCGCTCATCCTAAACTTACTGCTAACCCACGTTTGCTTCGTTCGAAGTACGAAATATTTGAGTGCCGCTGCGCTCTCTCGCTCCGTCTTGCCTGCGCAAAAGAACAAAAATGAATCCTTCTGCGTCTTTTTTCGCGACTTGACAACGTTTTAATCAACGTTCAAATCAACGTTTCAAACGTAAGATCTTGCAATTAGAGTATTTTCCATCAGTATAAAGATCACAAACATAACCACAGAAGCTTATTATGTATTTGAAATTGACTCGGTGCAAATATAATTAAAAAAATGTCATTTAGAAGTAAAAATAGTAGATTCGTAAAAAAGAAATCGGCAGAAAGACAATCCAAAATAGCTTGTGCAGTTAAAAAGTCGACTCTAAACCTTTGGCTCAAGCGCAACGTTGCCAAGCCTCCCGGCCCTCTCGCATGAAAATCTAAGAGAGGAAAACACGTTTACGTTTGGATTGTTATATCTTGAAAAAAAGGGTCGCTTGCCTATATGAACAAAATCGATAAATGTTTCTGACACCTTTATGAATAACATACTTTAATTGCAGCCATAATTTGTTAAAACTCGCTTCACAATAAAGAGAAATGTCACCCTAAGAGGGCTTTTCCCATAAGAACCAATATTAAATTTCGTAAACTTCAACATTGAATATCTCGAAAAATCATCCCGCTTGCCATGTTAAGACCTTAACAACATTTTTTGTTCTGGAGACTTAGAGGAAACTTTTCCTAAAGTTTGAAAATAAACATGTTAGTTTTGTAAAATAAGAGAACGTCCTTAAGGGGCTATCATACTTATTGTTAGCCACGAGAAAGCTAGGCATTTTCTCGATTTTCTTTTACGAAAACGTAATGTATGTAATTTCTCCGAGGCTTCTCTTCTTTAACCCCTTGAGTACTGAATTATTTGAAGATTTTTGTGTCTAAAGAACGGGTTTAATTTGATGCTATATGGATTAATATGTAAAAGTAATACATTTTATTTGGAATATACTTATATTGGTGATATAAATATATTTTTGTAACAACATTTAAATTACAAAATATAAATAAATATATAAATGAAACAAAATTGTTTGCGATCAACGCCCTCGGCCGGCGAGACCGCAAAACTCAACGCCTGCTTCTTAAATTCAGACGACGAGTCAGACTCGTCCACCGTAACTTCGCCCAAGTAAGCAGATGACGAATCTCACTCATCAAATGTACCCAAAGGGTTACAGAACATTGTAAAATTATGTATCAAATTAAAATCCAATACCTACATTTGAACTGCAGGTGAAACTTTAAACACTTTAAACGCTGTTGTAATAAACATGTTTCAAAACGCGCACCTGAAATATATCGAAAACTTTGTGATTTGGAGACCTTAACCGAAATAAAGATAAATAAACTAAATAATTAAACATAAGAAAAATACATAAACATAAATAAGCTACAAAAATAAAGGCGGCTGAAAAAATCGATAAATTGCGCAATAAAAATTCACTACCTATAATGAAACGACTGCTACTTTGTCAAAAATCAATACTTTTAAAATTGGCAACCATAAGAAATACATAATTTTATACAGTTTGAGAAAATTTTAGTCTGGTTTGTGTCAGATAAGTCCTGTATGAGCTACATCTGGTACGGCGGAGCACTTTTTCAAACAACGCTTTATGCAAAGAAAGAGCTTTGAGCTCTGTATTAATTTAAGTCGTTAAAAAAAAGGAAAAAATTTATAGTTTTTGTATACTTCTAGGACCCAGGTTTTTTTCAGACGTCGAAGTGCTATATACCCCTTGTACATTTTTTATTCAAATTTAAAAGAGGCGAACCTGAACATTAAGTACAAAAATATGTACTGTCGGCGTTTATTACTATGTAATTTTCTTTATGTTGGGGCCTCAGGGGTGAACTTTATTAGGTACAAAATTTTGTACGGGGGGTCATAGGAGGTTATGGTACTATTTCTGAAAGTACTATTGAAAATTGAAAAAGAAATTTTATTACCCTAAAATTAAGATTTAGGGTAAGAAATGTTAATAAACAATAAATTTTCTTTCAGTTAACTTTTTCGGCAGCTTCTCATTATGCCATAATCTTGAAAGTGGTTTAGATGGTGGACGCGATGTCTGAACTGCAAAAATATGTTTCAAAATTTTTTTGCTCACTTGGATGATCCAAATGGCGCAGAAAATAAAAATTTGTACATAAAATCATTCAAATTCTTTAACTTAAAAACTATCAACTTTTCGAACAAATATTTGGAGGAAAAAGTGCTTAGCATTTATAAACAAATACTCCAGAACTTTTTTATTATTTTATAAATTCTTAAAAACATTTAACTCTAAGTGTTTATAAATTTCAAAAAGTTCATCGAAAATTTTGAAAAAATTCTAATGTAGTCCTCGCTAATTGTAAGTTTATTTTCATTAGTTCCGGTTTTTCCTGAAAGTTGATAGTTCTTCAATAAAAGAATATCCCCCTAAAAAACACCTCTGGTGCAAAAAGTCGAGACAAGTTCATGTATGAAAAGGGATCTCTCTACAAAAGTTGTGAAATCCAACAACATTAGACAAGCTCGTTTTTTCCATTATGTCAATACGAAGTAATTACAAAATGGAAAGAATTTTTTCTGTTTACGTGATTAGAACCGGTATTGAACTTGGGCCCCGAACAATTCAGATGTTTGAGTATGATGTATAATTATTCATATTATTATTATGTAATCTGATCTTTACTAATTCATAATGCGGTAAAAGTAAATTAAATTGTAAGATATTTATTGCTTGTCGTTTGGGTTCGGGGCCCGACAAGTTCAATACCGGTTCTAATCACGTAAACAGAAAAAATTCTTTCCATTTTGTAATTACTTCGTATTGACATAATGGAAGAAACGAGCTTGTCTAATATTGTTGGATTTCACAACTTTTGTAGAGAGATCCCTTTTCATACATGAACTTGTCTCGACTTTTTGCACCAAAGGTGTTTTTTAGGGGGATTTGTCTCCTTTTTGCAAATATTATTTTTATTATCGGCTTTATATCTCGAGATAATATAAAACAATACATAACGTGCGTCGGTAAAGTAAATTTTTCGTCTTTTGGATATTCGTGAAAACAAAACACAACTCATATCTCAATGATACGCAGTGTTAAATTCGGGTGAGTGTATGGAGGTATCCCAGCCGTGTATGTATACAGAGAAACTCATACTAATCAGAGAAGTTTTTTCGTTTGAATGTATGAAGGTTGAAGCTGTGTATATATACAGAGAAACTCATACAACTTAGGGGACATTTTGCGTTTGAATGTATGGAGGTTGAAGCTGTGTATATACACAGCGTGTGTCGACTATTTTTCATGTGCCCGCACCTAGTTCGGTCGAGAAAAGATACACGATAGCGCTCTCGCCCAATTCATACATGAACTTGTCTCGAGACACTGCCGTGTCTCTTGATGACAAGATGATGAATTCAATCAACTAGGTAAAAATGTTGTGTCATATTTGAGATTTTTTAGTCGAAAACTATCCAATTTCATAAAAAATAGTTATAGAACTGATTTTTTAAAAAATTTTCTTTGAATTTTTAAAAATTCTAAAAAATTCCAGTTTAACTTTTTTTGAAATTTATAGAAAACGCTGAAAAATACTGAGGTATTCTGTGATAAATTTAAAGCACTTTTCACTCTGAATATTTTTTTTAAAAAGAAGATAGTTTTGAAATTATTGAATTCGAATGATATTAAATACAAATTTTTATTTTCTGCACCTTTTTGGAATTGTATAACGAGAAGCTGTCGAAAAAATAATTTTTAAAAAATTTATTTGTTTTTTAACATTTGTTACCCGAAATCTTTATTATAGAGTACTAAAATTTCTTTTTGAACTTTCAATGTTACCATCAGAAAGAGTGCCTAAAAAAACTTATTTTCCTTTTTTTTAACGCCTTAAATTAGTACAGAACTCAAAAGTAGTGTTCTACAGAGTATTCTACGACAAAATGCCTAGCTTTTACGTGGCTAAGTGTGTTTAGTCCCTTAAGGAGGCTTTTGCGAGTACAACTGAACCCAAATGTTACAAAAAAATGAATGTAAATATTTAAGTATGTATTTTACGTTTAAAAATTGAATGATTTTCGATAAATAATTCTAGTGTAAACATTACATTTGTTGTGCGCATTGTCTACTTTTTATTAAAATAAATAGACTATAACTTGATTAACCCGTGAGTAACCGAAAAGTATATTTCCGGACCAGGTTTACGAGAATGCCCAGTCATAGACGCATAGACGTGCGCGCTTCTCTCGCGCAGTCGCGCTATATGAAAAACATGGCTTCCCTTCAGATAACCGGATGTAATCAGAGTTTACTCACTTTAACATAATATTTCAAAATTTTCCACGGTTGCAAGTTATTTATAAAATGTAATCTGAAAGAGGAAGCTTTTATCTTTGAATTCATATATTTTATATTGTTCAAAAATTTGTTCACGCTTCGGAAATATAATTTTTTCATGCAGTCCCATAAGAGTACACGTAAAAAAGTAACAATTTCAAGCTTTAATTTCATCAAATTTTACACGGTAAGAGGATAAAGTAAGAGTACCATAAGATTGGGCATAGCTTGAACTATTGAAAATGTTACAGCTGAGTTCATAAATATTTATGCAAGAACCTCCTTAACAATTAAAAGAAATATTTTACCAAAGTTTTTAATTATATATCTAAAAAAGTTTTAAAAAACATAAAGAAAAAAGTAAATACTATAATTTATTTGTCTTATTGAAAATACCATGTTGAAGTATGATCTGCAATTGAAAAATTTGTTTTTATCGACCTCTACATCTAGCATTTGTTTCGAACGAGCGCGATAAACGTGATTCAACGGAAGTTTTTCGAAAAAAAAACTCGCGATCGTCATTTCATATACTTTGCAAGAGTTCTGTAGTAGTGACGTCGAGACGCTGCATCCTGATTGGCTAACTTAAACTTGATATTACGCGAAAACGGTTGTACTTATCGCATGTCTGCAAAGGGATTATGTTTCAAAACATAATCAGCAGTTGCCCAGTTTCGGGTTGGTAAGTAATTTTGGGACACCCTGTATACATAGAATGCTTGGGCTGTTTTTCATGTGTGCGGATCTAGTTTAGTCGATAAAAGATACATGAACTTGTCTCAAGACACTACCGTGTCTCTTGATATGGGATAGAATATGATATACAGTTCTTTGCTATATGTACTTAAGTTCTCAGGTGTTTGTTTTATTTATGTTTTAACTTATCATATATTATCACTTTTTCTTTATCACTTATTCTAAAAGCTATTTAATTTTCATTAGAACTGTTTATATAAATTTAGTAAGTACGTTCTTCTTCTAATAAAGTACTTTCTTTTTTCTAAGAAATAATTGAGTTGTGAACAAGTTAACTCAATAATGTAAAAAGTATAAATATATCTTGAACATTAATCTGTAATTGTGATTCAACGTTGTGCTCTGTTAGGAAAGGAAAAAAATTCCACTTGAATCACTAAACACTCTATTTATTTACCCTTTCTCGTGCCATTTAGCTCGACGAAACATTGGTCCAAGTGTTATCGTGACTTTATGTTTGGCCCGGCTTTCTGTTCACAAGTCTGGCTCGTCATATTCATGTTTGGGGCAAAATCTTCATCACGAGTCAGACTCGTTAGAGCACGGGAAGAGGTTAAAATCATTGGTCATTCGCGAAAAATAACCTAATTCAAGTATGAAAGAGGAACTAACTATGCATAAGTAAAATCCTTCAAACTCCTAAACTCCGAGTTTTCCCCACAAAACTTAAGTTTTGAGAATAAGGAAACTCGGGCTACCGAATGCACACGGAGATTCGCTCGGAGACATACATACAAAACTTGGTGAATGTTTGCACGTGTTTCTTAAGGGGTTTTGGCAGTACTTTTGAAAATGTTACCATCAACTCGATTTTTTTAATAAATGGCGAATATATAAAACGTAGACGGTTGATATTTCAAGTTGATCCACCACGTCGTTTTTTTAAAAATAATTTTCAATAATTCGGCTTATCACGGGAGTAAATGGGAGAAATATTTGTTTGGGCTGTCAGTCAGTGATGCCAGCCGGGCCGGGTTTTTTCGCGCATGTGCAGCCAGAATGACCGCCAGCAGTGTCGTATCCACAGTACATACCAGGAGGGGTGCGGCGCGAAACATTTGAAAAAACAAAATAGCAAGTACGAAAGCACGCTACAAGTTGACAGGTCTGTTCAGTCGCGGAATTTCTGCATATGGGCCCATAATTATGAAAGTGGTCTAAGTCAAGATTTGAAAAAGATGAGATTTTCAGTTATCTCGCATCGTTTTATCTTGCAATACATTTTTTTTCTTCATTAATCAAGACTAATAAAACACCAACTTTTAATGTTGCAACGTAAAAACATTTTTTACTTTATTTAAAACAAATCCTTCAACAACTTGCGGTTGAAAGACATGCCACGCAAGTCGTTATATTTTCGTCGCAGAATCGCCAATGACGTGGATGCACATCGTCATGCACTTGTTTCCGAAATCCTAGACCGTTCTGGTATATTCGTACGTGGATTTCTTGCCACCGCAAGTAGTTAATTTTATCGAGACAAAAAACATTTTGACAAAAGTCGGAATCCGTAGTCCCTTGTTTAACCCATTTGCATCCAAGAGCGGAATATTCCGCGATCCGCTACTGTCTGCTATCACCGAGCGCGGATTATTACGCGAGCCCGCAAAGTGTTGTTGTTTTTTTGTGTAAATATATTATAGTTTGTGTGCGAAATTGAAAATAATGGAATATTGTTTTCTTTTTTTTCAAAATTTCCACATCCTCTGTTGCATTTCACCCGCGAGTGCGAACAAGGTCGTTGGTAAGGTATTATTAATATTTTGTATTATAATGGATGGTAGTGTAGGAGGAGTTATTAAAAAACGTAGAGTTCGCGATTTTCAACAGTCCTGGCTAGACGAAAATGTTTTTAAGGGATGATTAACTCCGCATCCCGTAGAAAATAAAGCCTTTTGTACTGCATGCAACAAGTCTATCAGATGCTGCAAAACAGATATAATGCAACACTCACAGACGGTCAAACATATTCAAAATATAAGCTCATGCAATCCTGAAGCCACTGATAGGGATAGTAATGATAATGTTGGTAGATTAACTCATAAAGATAAAGTGAAACGCGCAGAAATTAAATTATCAAGTTTTTTTGCGGAACACAATATAGGTTTTTGCTCGGTTGATCATTTAGTTCCATTGATCAAAGATATTTGTATAGATGTTAAAGTTGTGCAAGATCTTTCACTTTCCCGAACTAAGTGTGCAAATATTGTTAAGCATGTAATTGCAAAACGCGAAGTAGAAAAAATTGTTCAATGCTTGCAATCTTGTAAATTTTCTATTTTAGTTGATGAAAGTACGGACATTACGGACACAAAATTCATGTGCGTGCTTGTAAAATATATATCTCCAATAAATAAAAAAGTAACAACGCAATTATTAGAATTATTGCCTTTGGACGCTACCGATTGTTCCGCGAGTAAAATTTTTCAAACAATTAGAAGCTTTTTGAATGAGAAACAAATTCCTATTAATAATATCGTTAGAATGGCATGTGATAATGCATCCGTCATGACAGGATGCAATAATTCTTTTATGTCAAAGTTAAAAGTAGAAATACCAAATTTAGTAACGTTAAATTGTATTTGCCATTCGTCCGCGCTTATCATTTTTTTAATACTTTTAATGCCTTGTTTCAGTCGCGTAATATTTTAATACATAAATTATTTGAGAATAGTCATTTGTTAGTTCAACAAATAGGTCAAATTTTTTTAAAGTTTGATGTTTTAAAAGATATTAATAACTTAGATATAGAAGATCCAAACAATATACAAGATATCGAAAATGTGTATGTAGGACCTGAATGTGAGATGTTTTTGAAATCATTATCTGCGGAATCTGCACAAGAAATTAGATTAAATTGTTTGAACTTCTACATTACTGCAGTTCGAGAGATGCTTTCACGATTATCCCTTAAAAATATGCTTTTTCAGCAACTAATTTTTTTAGACCCTAAAATTGCTTTATATAAAGAAGGTAGATCAAAAATTAAAGATTTAACTTGCATCGCGAATCTTGTAAAACACATTGATATTACAAAATTAGCCTTCGAATGGCGAATTTTACCTTCGTCTTTTAATGAAGAACAAAAAAAAGAATTAGCTTTATTAGAGATAGATGAAATATGGAAGAATATTCTAGATTGTACAAATTTCGATGGGGAAAACGTGTTTCCAAATTTAAAATTATTAGTTGAAATAGTTCTTAATTTTCCACATTCAAATGCCGAGGCCCAAAGAATATTTTCTATTTTAACAGATATCAAAAATAAGAAAAGAAACCGATTATCTAATATTACTGTTTCTTCAATTTGCGTAGTTCGGTCCAGCTTTCAAGCCGGAAATATTAATTGTACAAATTTTGAAGTTGATTCGAGACATCTAGAACTGCATCATGGATCAAATTTATATGGAGAAAAATGCACATCTAAGCACTGGATAAATGACATTCTTGCATCTCATTTATTTTATTTACTTAATTTTCGATTAATAAATTTTAGAGTATATATTAGGTGTACAAATGAATAATCCAATTTTTTCAGCTTAGTTCAAAGTTTATTTCAAAAGAAATATTTTGATATTTGTAAAATAACATGTTTATTTTGAATGTTATAAATGTAATTTTTGTTTTGTGAATACTGATAAGGTTTTTGGCAGTTTTCCTTATCCTAGCAACAAATGTTGGTATTCCTTAATTTTTCTGCCAAATAAAATTTTATTTTATTGTTACATATTTTGCTTAAAATTATTTTACCATCCTTCTTCCTTTTAAATTATCCCTTTTATTGTTCACATAAATAAATATGCAAATACGTGTGATTTACGCATATATCTATATTCACAATTCTACACATATATGTTTATTTATTTAAAATTTTAATATATTATATATATATGTGTATACGTTCATAAATTCACAAGGATTTTATACATTCATTCTTAAATCATGAATATATTTGTAAAATTATGCAGGGGTACTTAAGATACCCATTTTTAGTCGTGCGTATACTTCATTGATGCTATGTTCGCCGCGCATGCGCGAAAAAACCCGGCCCGGCTGGCATCACTGCTGTCAGTTCCGTTAAAATATTACCACTTACATAAAATTTATGTAAGATCTTAATTAGATTTGTGTAATGACTGTCTACGAATTTGTGGAGGTTTTTCCATCTGGTTGATTAGTTACGACACAAAACACAAGCCTTTGCATGAAAATTAATGCTTTCAGAATAAAACGAGTTGAAACTTGGCAACGTCGCAAACATTCACGAGAGCGCGCTATTTGAAATTTACTTAAACAAAAACATAAATTCTTAAAAATGTTACCCTTACTGTTAACTAATTATATGATACACAATACAAAAAGATACATTGACTTTTAAACTTTAGCTAAATAACTTAACTGGTTACATCTAGTTGGCGGCCGAAAGAAAGGCGTGTTTTTGTGAATTTGGGGAAAATGATTACAGGTTTCGAACTGTTTTTTTTTCATAGTAAAGGGTATATCTTCGACTATGTTTCATAATTTTTTTATTGAAAAAAATTCACAAGTGCAGGAGATACAATGCATTTCCCGGACCGCTAGGTTTTCTGCGGTTACCACTGTATCTTCCAGCTCACTCGTCTAAAATAAAAAAATCAAATAGGTTATGTTTTTGAATCTTATTATCTAGCCCTTAATCGAAGGATTTGAGAAAATATTAATTTTTGAAAAAATGGTCGAGAAAATGAAGTGATTTATTCATCAAAATTTGGACTTTTACGTTCAATCGTCGACCATTTTTTCAAACATTAATATTTTCTCAAATCCTTCGTTTAAGGACTAGATAATACGATGCAAAAACATAATCTATTTGATTTTTTGATTTTAGACAAGTGAGGTGGAAGACACAGTGGTCACCGCAGAAGACCTTTTTTGAACAGCTGTCCGGGAAATGCATTGTATCTCCTACATTTGTGAATTTTTTTCAATAAAAAAATTATGAAACATAGCCTAAAATATACTCTTTACTATGAAAAAGAAGCAGTTCGAATTCTGCAATCATTTTCACAAAAACACACCCTTTTTTGGCCGCCAACTAGATGTATCCCCTTAAATCCACGATTCGTTTCCCCTTCACAGGAAAAGGTGACTGATCGTCACCGTCACTCGAAAATTCTCTCACCGGTGCATGAATTCTAACCTCTTTTCGACGCTTTTTTTTCCATTTTCGACTTGCTTAACACGTTTATTAAAAACGGCTTTGGTTACCCACTTGCCTCTCCACAATTTACGTTCGTCTCTTGATTTAATCATCTTTTCACGAATCACGGATTGTTTGTTACGTGCATATGATTTTTTATTTCACAGTTTCATAGTTTCATATTTTACACATGTTTTATTTCACATGAACATCTCCATGTGGATGCGATAGGAAGTGATTGCGCATGCGCATTTCTGGCAGCAGGTTGGCCAACAATAAAACATAAATAAATAAATAAATTTATTATTTTTAATACAAAACTATTCGGTTATGAAAAATAACAATCATTATATTATTATAATAATAAAAAGTACATTTAAAAAATGTTTTATAAAAGATTGTAAGGACTTTTGAGGTCACTTTACGGAAAAAAAATTTAACGAGCTGGAGTTGCACTCCTAGAGAAATAAAATGAGTTTTTCTGTAGATCTTGTGGTCAGATAACCAGTATCGAAACCCCTTAAGATGCGTCAGTGCAAGAAAGGCGGAAATTACACGTGAAGTCCTTCTGCCTGGACAATACAGTCTTAAGGATTATGGATGTTAACATGTCTCGAAATTTTCAAGATGCGTACGTTCTACGATCTTGTACCAAAATTAACAGTAGGAGAGAAAGTCACTTTCATGACTTAGAATTCCAAGTCCTTCGTGATAAGATTCTATTAGACGCTTTTTCGAATATCTCCATATTTATTTTTGTAGCGATTTCTAATATATCGTTATTGCATGTTTCTGCTTAAGAGACCATAAAAATAAAAACTAGAATATAAACATATCCGTAGTCGTCTGGTTTCCATTTGTAAGCAATATTTTCTTATTTGTGTACTACAATAGAATGTATGCTATTTTCTATAAAGAAGCAAGCTGGAAGTACAAAGTTACTTAAGGAGGCTCTAGTGCAAATAGAAATACATAATGCCAAGAAAATTACAAAAATTTGAATACGGGTTAGATTTTATCCCAAAAACACCCACACACATTTTGGAAAAGTTAGGGTATCTAAAAGCTAAGAAATAAATGTTTCAATTTTTCACTTTTTAACATGGGCTCTTATGAGAAAATGCGTTTTCAAGGCACTCAATTACGTATTACAAAAGTAATTGACGTAATTTTGCCGAGATTGGATCGAAAATTTTATGCATAATAGAAAAATATCTAAAGAACATATATTGATTTACAAAATACTGCGAAGGTACTTGTAGTATTAATAATAAATTAAAAACTACTAGGATAATGCGTTTTGTCTTCCGCTATTAACATCGTATGAGAGATCTGGCAACGCTGTACGAGAGGTTCGAAAACGCGCGTTCCAATACTAGCAGTACTGTAGTCTGAAAATAATTGATTTAGATTACTTCAAGATACAATAGAAATATAATAGATATAATAATGACTAAAAATCAATGTTTAACATAATTTTTTTATTTTGATACAAAATTGCGAACAATTATAATATTATAAAGACTATGGAGTCTTTATAATATGTTTGAATAATTTTTCAATACTTAGTGAACTCATAAGACATGTTTTATATAAAATTATTTATAAACTCCGAATACAATGAATTAACTGAATACAAATTTATAAATCAAATTTACAAAAAAACAGTACTTAATTTTATTATTTAAAATACATATTACTTTTCTTCCATAACGGGAGATATTTTTTTTTCTAAAAAGTCGTAGATTTTTTGTGTGACTCTTTTATCTACTGTAACTTTGGCTTTACCGGATTCATCCTTGCCAAATAATTTTTGTAATCCTACTAGTTCGTCTTCATAAGTCTTTACAATAATTTCATAACTTATGCCAGCTAATATACGACAATTTCCATTGTTTTCGAGGTTATCCTTCTTGAGGTTGCAAGTACCTCTTTTCCACTCTTGTTTCGAACTTAGTACTTCTTTTCCACTTTTACCACTCTTGTTTCGAACCCTGACGTAATGTATTTTCAAACACCGCCAATTTTGAATTTAAAGTATTTCCTTTTATATTATGTTAATTAAATGAAATAATTTGGAGAGGAACTATTAAGATAAATAAAAATGTATAATGAACTTCCAGGTAAAATGAATATGATTTTTTTAAATCTTGAGAGTCGTTTAATGTTATGTCTTACAAATTTAAAACGGAAATAACTTAAATTTAAAGTTCAATAAGTGAGATCCTCTAACCAATACCCATTTTTCTATTTTAGAAATGGAGAGTTATTAATTCCTAAGATAAAGGATCTCTGTTAAGCCCAAAAACGGCTTCAGCCGCTGCATCTATGGATTTACTGTCGTCCTTGCTACAAGTGCTTGGTGACTGAAATATTGTATCTCGCATATTTCAACAGCTCATTTATCTTACTATCCTATAAATCAACCTAAATTATTCTAAAAAAACATTTAAAAGTACTCTGAGAATGTTTATATTTTGCATACAGAATAGAATAAAATTTGTAGATATTTATTATAAATAGTATTATAATACATTAGGAAGAAATGGTTCTGGATTATTCAAACGTTGTAATAAACAAAAACATGTGTAATTGATTTTCAAAACTTCAAAATACTAGAAAAGGAAGAAAACGCAATGAAGCACAGAATTTTAGAATCTTTTCATATAAAAAAAAATTGATAAACGTTAAGAGTGATTTCTACGAAATGAATACTATATGCAAAGTCTTAGCAGATTTGTTAAAAACACGATGATTTAAAAATAAACAAAGATATATTTTAACAAATAATTTACAAGAGTTCGTGTTCAAACGTGTATATGTTGTGTGTTTCGAGTCTAATCTTGCTCTGTTCTGTTGTACAAAAATTATGTTCTTTCTTAGTTTTATCGGAGCCTTCAAAATACTAGCAAACTGTAAGTAGGGATGGAACTGATGCTAGTATTCGAGGTTACTGGATATGCAGTTATTCCGAAATATGGCAAACATGTGAAAAGCTGATGTAATCCTTTTCCCTTCGAAAGAGTTGTCAAAAATCTATTAGTTAGGAAAAGGAAAACGACTATAAAGCAGACGGAATGCAAGTGATGAATTGAGCTGAGGAGTAAACATTTGGTAGTGCTTAAGTTGTAAAGGGTATTTTCCCTTGAATAATTTCTATGCATTTCCTAAAATTATCATATTTGGGTGTACTGTAAGGGTTTTCTAAAAATGTAGGTACTAATGTGAAATGTGGTGTCATATAACGATTGTCAAGTTTAAATTAGTGTGAATACATGTGTGAATGTGTTTCCTAAAACGTACTACGGACGCAACAAGATTCTATTGACAATATTTCGATTTAAGATATATGATTTATCTTGTTTCAAACTTTTAAACGCTTTACATGAAAATTTTAGACAAGGGAAATCATATTATTTTATTTTGTACCTTATAAACTAAATAAATGTATTTATTTATTACTATTTTTATATACAATTACGAAACTAATTCATATGTTTTCAACAAAAATTTTTTTGTAATCTTAAAGTTTTTTTTATAAATGGGTATGAAGTTTCTTTAAAAGAAATTAGTTTAATTTTTACAAATTATTATTTTAATTTATATTCAACAAAATATAAGTGAATTAAAAATCATAGAAGAAGGATCAAAACCAGGGACCGAAATGTTTGTAAAAAAATGTATTTATAATAAAGGCTGTCTCGCAAATTAAAAACGGGAAATATTAATTATTTGAACGACCAATCACTGAGAAGAAATGGATATTTATTATATATACACTTTCGTTTTTAGATGATCGTTTCGTTTACATTTCAGTCGCTTACATTATTTATTCTTATGACTTTCTAACCTAAAATTATTATCAATGATATTTAGTTTCCACCACAGCTATTTCCATAAACTTAGAAAGTATAATAACTTCTGTCATATGAGGAAGGAACGAGTTGCCTACAATTTAAACCAACACCGTAATAAATATCAATACGTATTGGGAATCGACATAAACGCTACGACATCTGGTGGCAAAAAAACAAACTATACTTAGAACCAATGTTGTAACAGATGTATCAAGAGACACGGTAGTGTCTCGAGACAAGTTCATCTATGAATTGGGCGAGAGCGCTACCGTGTATCTTTTCTCGACCGAACTGGGTGCGGGCGCATGAAAAATAGCAGAAACACGTTGTGTATATACACAGCTTCAACCTCCTGACATTCAAACGCAAAACGTCCACTAAGTTGTATGAGTTTCTCTGTATATATACACAGCTTCAACCTTCATACATTCAAACGAAAAAACTTCTCCGATTAGTATGAGTTTCTCTGTATACATACACAGCTGGGATGCTTCCATACACTCACCCGAATTTGCCACTGTGTGTCGTTGAGATATGAGTTCTGTTTTGTTTTCACGAACATCCAAAAGACGAAAAATTTACTTTACCGACGCACGTTATGTATTGTTTTATATTATCTCGAGATATAAAGCCGATAATAATAATAATATTTGCAAAAAGGAGACAAATCCCCCTAAAAAACACCTCTGGTGCAAAAAGTCGAGACAAGTTCATGTATGAAAAGGGATCTCTCTACAAAAGTTGTGAAATCCAACAACATTAGACAAGTTCGTTTCTTCCATTATGTCAATACGAAGTAATTACAAAATGGGAAGCATTTTTTCTGTTTACGTGATTAGAACCGGTATTGAACTTGTCGGGCCCCGAACCCAAACGATAAACAATAAATGTCTTACAATTTAATTTATTTTTACCGCATTATGAATTAGTAAAGATCAGATTACATAATAATAATATGAATAATTATACATCATACTCAAACATCTGAATTGTTCGGGGCCCAACAAGTTCAATACCGGTTCTAATCACGTAAACAGAAAAAATTCTTTCCATTTTGTAATTACTTCGTATTGATATAATGGAAGTAACGAGCTTGTCTAATGTTGTTGGATTTCACTACTTTTGTAGAGATTCGTCATTGAGGTAGAAATTTCCAAATTTTTATCATAAATTTTTCTATGTTATTTAAATGGGAAACACAAAATTACGAATCGCCACCTTTAAATATTAATATTAAGAGCTCCGGTTTTCACAGGGTCTTTTTCTAGCAATACTCTAACAATTTTTCAATGTTCTTCAAAAAAATTAAAAAAGTCGTTTTTTTTAAATACCCTAATAAGCATGCACAAGGGGGTTGCCAAGGTTGCCTTGGCAACCCCAAATAATTTTAATCAAAGTCAAATTTTTTACTTAAGGAGATTCTTGCATAAATATTTATAAACTCATTGTTAGCTTCAGTTATACTCGCAAGAGCCTCCGTAATAAATTAAAATTTTATAATGGTTTCAAATACCCTATAAAAATCAAGTTCGGTTTTTACAAACTTTTTGTAAATTAGAAAAATGTGTAAACTTCATTTTTTTACAATTATTTATAAATATCCGAAATTCGTAATAATTTGATAATAATTGATAAATTTTCGTCAAACCTGTCGAAATTAGTAAAATAATTTATATTATTTATTAGAAATTTTTTAAAATCCAGTTCGTTTTTTTAGAGTGAATTGAAGCGCCACGTGGTTTTCTTGTTCCTTGGCAACCCCAAATGATTTTGAACTTTCATCAAAAATAAATTTTCACTAAATTTGTTGGAATTATGGTTTAGGGTTGCCATTTTGTGGTAAATCCGCTGCATTCTTATTCTAAATAACTTTTACGAAAATTTAAATGACTATCAAATCTTGAAATCTATCAAATTTATTATAATATTGAATCAAAAAGTTTCAAAACAAACCGACAATTTTCATTTTTCTAAACGTGCGCAGCAGGATTACCATAATTGCTTTTATGACGTGAATTAATTTTTATCAAATTCATAATGAATTGATTCAAATTATTATGGTTTTCAATTTAGGGGGTAGTATGTCACAGATATAGGGAAAACAATCGAATTTTCAAAAACTTTTTTAGAAGAGCGGTTGTATTTATTTTTAAAAAAACTTCTTTTACGTTAAAATATTACTGAAAAACTACAAGAAAAAAAGGGCCATGGTGAGGTTTAGTCGTCCGGGAGAGGGCGCCACATTGTATCGGCAAAAATTTGAACGTCGTGCGGCGCCCAGCATCCAGGCCCAACATGATGTTTTGAAAAAAAAAAATTCTTCGTGAAAAATAGGTATATCCCCGGTCCTCCAACCCAATTCGCCCCATCAGAAGTCAATTGGAAATTCATGGGACAATTTAAAAGAAAGTCCCAAAAATGAGGTGTTTTTGATTGCTTCAGGCCCAAAACAAAGTGGTTAAACGTTGAAGATATCATAGCGGTTTGGGTTAGAGGACTGGTTAACAAGTTTATCTATGATATGCAAAAAAAATTAGGTCAAAAGATTGAACCGTTTTCTCGGGAGCCTAGGCACCGATTCAAAAAACACTGTTTCGAGAAAAACGCGTTTAAAGTCTTTTATTATACAGTATAACGAACGTACTTATATGTATATATATTACTATACTTAAAAACGAAGTCGAACCTAGGCGTGCGCAACGGGGTTGCCAAGGTTGCCGCGGCAACCCCAATTTTTTTAAATTGAGGACTTTTTTTTAGTAAAAATGTCTGAGGACCTGTTGCAACCGCAATACTGAAATCATGCGCACGCCTATGTATCGAAAGTTGAATAGTAATTATTATTCTTTATTAATTATTACAAGACTAATAATTTGAATCGTGTCAATGTCTGCCATAATTCACAGCTCGC
>OX463762.1:6590355-6745238 GCA_949825005.1 Gasteruption jaculator
CCAGAGAGGGGATGGAGAAATTCAATAGTGGGAGAGAAAGAAGCAGAAAGGGATGGATTTAAAAAAGAAAAGGGAATAAAGAAAACCAGAGAAGGGGAAGAAACATCCCCTCTAACTGTTCCTTGGAAAAAAAAAGTATCATTACAAACTAGAACACAGAGGTCGCTGGCAGAGACAGGAGATAAACATAAAGACGGAGAGGGAAGGGGAAGATATGTAAGGAGACAAAAAGAGACTACTTCATTTTACATCGCCCTGTTTGACGGCTGGAGAATTCGGCTGGAATGGGATTTGTAAGAAGGTTACATTACTGCAACGTTTCGAGCTTCACGCCCCATAGAATGTCAGGTCGCAGTAGTAACTTAAGACCTAACACCAAGTAGCATTAGTAACAGTAACAGCAGCAGTACCAGGGGTGCTGGTGTAGTGGTGGTGCAGAGACAGTGGTAGTAGTCCGTAGCAGGGCGGGCGCTAGTAGTAATAGGCAACGATGCCAACCCTTGCAATAACTTGCCGTCACGCTGACTGCAGTTACTGTTCTGTATTCTACTTTTATTGGCACATTATCTACTAGCTATACCACCGCCCTACTAGCTCAAGGGGGGATGTGCAGATTATCTCACTACTGGAAGATATTATGCACTTCTCTGACGTAACTACCGGTTTTTTTTTCCTTTTTGAATGAATTATGGACTTGTCTGCTGTTTCGCCGACGAAGAATGAGCAGTAACGGGGGAAAAAAGGGAAAGGAAGGGCTTGTAGCTCTTTCACCCCTTTTACGTTGCCATTGAATTTAAAAACTGCGAAGGAACGGGGGTGTGCGAAGTTTATAGAGATTTCGGAAACAACTTTCTCCTGTTTCTTAAGGTAGTTGTTTCCTAAATCGAAAGTATTGAAAATTGCTTGAAATTTTGTACAAAATTAATATAGGTACCAACGAATAGGTATACAAAATCCTGGACCAATTGACCATCTAGTTTTTGTGATATCGTCAATCAAAGTTCACAATTTTTACTATACTTTGACGTTGTAGTAATGGTGAAGGCGCGTGAAAAATATCTTTCTTCGGTTATAGTAATAGAATGAGTATTGACAAATAGTTGAAAATTAACACAAAATGAGTGTAAACTATAATAAAACACATGGATTTTTTTTGAAATTTTTGATCATCTACTTACGGAGTAATATTATCCTAAATGTTATCGTTTTATCATTTTTCACGATGACTATGAGAAGCTCGATCGATGTCGCAACGTCGCCTTTTGCCGCTACATTCAAATTCATTGAGGAGTGGTTAGATTACAGAAGCGATCGAAGGAACAGAATATCATTACTCAATAAAATTGTTTTAAATACGTTTAGCAATTATGTACAATTGAGAAAATAACAATAATGAATCTTCGTTCTACTCAGAATTTTATCAAGAGACAAAGTCATTTGGCAGGCGTACACATCTTACATTTTTTCCCAAAATTGATATGTCAATAATTCGTCTTCCAACACATAGATTAGAATTATTTTTCTTTATACCCTGGTCGAAAGTGCGTTCTTCCTGCATCGATTTCGACGTCAAAAGCCTCAGATTTGTGCATTGATAGATCTGCGTGTGCGTCTTTTGTTATACCAGGAGCGAAAAATTCAAGGGGTCTGCAATACGCGACTGCGCGATACACACAAACAAAACATGACATTGAAATTGCCCTTATATTACCAATAATTAATTTAATTTCATCATCAAACAAATTTTGATGTAACTTAACTTTTTTAATATTTATAACCATCTAAATTTCAGGAATTTTAATTGAATGAAAATCAGGAGCCATTAAATGAATAAATAATGAAATAAAATAATAATAAATTTTATTTAAATTAGGATATTAATTTTTTAAAAAATAATTAAATTGCAATTAAAAATTAATAAATAAAATTATTATATCTTAACATAAAAAAATTTATGAATAAAATCATTTTCGACCTGAAAAAAGATTAATTAAATTTTAATCCATAAATTTAAACTTCATTTTTGCGTATGTTGCGATGCCTGCCGCCGGCCAGCAGCACTCGCTTCGCTCGTGCTGCAAATGCCGGGCAGGCATCGCAAATATATATGCATCACTTGGTAAGACAAAGATAGAGAAAAAATCAAAGCTTCGAGTTATCCCCTCAGAGGCGCTGCAGCGAGGAACGAAAGTTTTACATGGCCGCGCAATTGACTGTCATTTGAAACACATTACCTTCATACTTTTAATGATAATTCATTAATAAACGCACTTTCGACCGGATATAAAGAAAAATAGTATACACCACACGGGCAGAAAGTTTTAGAGCCTTGAACTGCGCGAGATGATGCCCTCGGCTTCGCCTCGGGCATCATCTTGCGCAGTGCACGAATCTCAAACTTTCTGCCCTTGTAGTGTAATATACTATTGTTTTTCATCTATTTTCCATCGATTAGTCTGAAATTCTCTCACTTTTTGTCTTCGTAACAATTCTTTTTTCTTAATAAATTATCCTTTACGTCGTGTTACTGTAGTCGAAGACTTTTTTGAGGTTATGCAATAGCGCGCGTAAAGTCACGTACACATAAATAGTACTATGGTAGCACCGCGACGTTGCAACGTTTTCTTCTTAGTTTTGACTACCCGAATCATACGAGAGTATAATTCTTGTTAAAAGTACTTATTTTTTTATTGTGTAATATAATATAATAACTAAAATTCATCTTTTTTAATATATGGATTTTTAATACAGAAAAAATCTTGTATTTTTAGTTTTAAGTTTTCTTTTGACTAATGTTGGGCAACAACTACCTTAAAACGAAAAATCCAATGTGATAAAATTTACAGGAAAAGGACGAAATTATTGTCAAGCACTATTTTGATTAATCCTGAAATTACTTTCTCGAACTCTGGAAATGTTGAGTCATAGAAAATTTACGGATTTCCGGAAATTGAAGTTCAAAAAAATCGTAGCTTGAAAACCAAAAATTGGAGAAATTGCTGGTTTATTGAAATTTCTGGCTTCAACCCTACAAATTCTGAATTTTAGGAAACTATCCCTTACAATTTAAAATGACCAGTGAAGATTGCAAAATTTTGCGAATTTAGAATTTCAGAACTTTTTAAAAATTGAAGTATTCAAAAATTGCAGCTTATAGTAAACTAAAAATGATGAAAGTTTCAGGCTTGGACCATTTTTCCTGGAGATTAAAAATTCTCGTGTAAAATTAAAAAATTAAATCTCTAAAGGATGTGGGTCCATAACGCGCGATTTTGGCCCTAACAATTGTTAAAAATTATAATACCTCGGATTTATATAACAATAATCTTTTTAATAATTTCAATATTTTCTTGGAGCAATATTAAGTCTTTTTTAATTATTTTAAGCCCTTTGTTACTGGAGCAAACCTAAGTCTTTGTATTATTTTTTCAAAAAAATCCCTCTTTTGGCACATTCAACCGCGTTTTTTAATATGAGCGCAATTGCGCATAACTTTTTTTATGTATATTGTGAAAGACATCAAAGCATATCATATATGTAAAAATGCAGATGCTGCGACTCTGTGCTCCCTTGGGGCCAAAAACCCGCCTTATGGACCCTCATCCTTCGTTCGTACATTGGATTTAAAAAAATACTAACTCGAAACCCAAAGATCGTGGAAATTTTAATTGTTTATAACTTTTAACCGTGAAATTTCTCTTTTCAACCTTATAAATCTAATTAAAGAATTTTCTTTTAAAACAAAAAAGTTTCCAAATGAAAAATCTTAATAAATTCAAAAAATTCTCGAAATTCATATTTAAAAAAATCGTAACTTGAGAACCAAAAATCTTGGAACCCCCAAATTGGCTTATTTTCCACCGCAAAACCTCGTCTTCCAGCCAATTAGAAAAAAAAAAATTCTGTGGAGAAGGAATCCCAGAAAAGGACGGAAAAGTTGGAAATGTCGTTGACCTTTTCGTTTTCACTTTCGTCCCTTCAAGGTTTTCGAAATGAAGGAAATCAATTTTCATCGGAACCCACGGCAGTTTCTAACGAATGTTGACAAAAGAGGATACATGATATAAAGTTAGCAGTATTACGGCGCTATATGGGATGGCGTAAAGAGGAAATTGAACGGATCACACGTATTCCTGCGAGAATAAAAGCTATGAAAATAGATGGAAAGTAGAAAGAAATTGTAGATATTGTCGTGGTATTATTACACCTTCCGTCTGTGCTCCTCGTATTCTTCTTTTAAATTTCTGCTGCAAATAAAATTGCTTTTATATCAATTCCAATCGTTCCTCGCGAACACTACCTTCTACCTTCCATATATTTAACTCCCTGTATTTTTTAAGCAATTTTCAATTTCTCTTTTATTTCCTTTCCACATTCAAACTATTTTTCGTCACCTGAGAGGTGAAAAATGTCTCACAAATGTATTCCTATCCGTCGACATACACTTTCGTTAATCGAAAATCGAAAACTCTAAAAATTATTAATTTGCACTATTTTTGACGCGGAAATTTCTTCATTTGATTGTATAAATTTTGAGTTATACCAATACTATCTCTTATAATTTCAAATTGCCACCGAAGTTTGAAAAGTTGTTGAAATTTGAAATTTTGGGATTTTCTTAAATTGAAGTTTAAAAAATCGTAACTCGAAAATCAGAAATTGTTAAAATTATTGATTGCGACTATATTCTACCCTGAAATTTCTTCCTTTAACGCTACAAATTTTGGATTATAGAAAAACCACCCCTTATAAATTAAACTTGCCATGGAGGTTTGGAAAATTGTTGAAATTATTAATTTTGGGATTTTCTAAAATCGAAGTTTAAAAAATCGTAACTGGAAAATCGGAAATCTTTAAAATTGTCGATTCGAATTATTGTTAACCTTGAAATTTCTTCTTTCAATGCTACAAATTTTAGATTATAGGAACACCACTCTTATAATTTAAAATTGCTATTGGAGTTTTTAAAATTTGAAATTTCCGTATTTTTAAAAATTAAAGTTTCAAAAATCCTACTTTGGAAACTAAAAATCGTAGCGACTCCCAGTTTGACCCATTTTTAAGCCTCAAACTATTCCTTTTAACCCTAAAAATTTCAGTTTCTAAAACATGTGTTTCTCGGGGTAAAAAATTACCGTAGAAAATAGATAACTGAATGTTTGAAGAGTTTTGTAAATGAAGGACTGAAAGTTGAATTTGCGGGCTGAAATTGCAGGAAATTAAAATGTTGGAATTCGAATAACCAAATATCGGGAGAATAATGGCCGGAGCTTTTTCTTCATTGCCTGTCGCTGGATACTACTACGAGGAGAACTCGCCCTCGCCGTTTAATTCCCAGAAGGATTGAAGAAGCGCAAAAGGTCAGTCATATAGGAAGCAGTCATAGATCATTGTTAGTCCAACCCCCCTGTAGAAAATGTCTGCGGTGGTTACCCATAAGACTTTTGTACCTTAACGTTCTCAATTATCTCCGGAGGGGATATTCCCGATGGGATTGAAAGCTAGAAAGCAAAGGGCTTCGTCGTAGCCATGCACACGGAACGGTTTTTACCTGCTGGACTAAAATCATTAATTACTAATTAAACTCCACTTCTACCTCTACTTCTTTCTCTTTTCCTTTCTTTTTTACGACCTATAATTCCCATTTTTCGTAATTAGACAAATCGATCTTTATGGGATTTCCCCATAAAGAATTTACTAATCTCTGGTGTAATTCACAATTTCCTGTGCTTGGAGTTTATACGATTCTCGGGTTTACAGGCAGCAATTTTTTTTGCCAGAATTCCCCAAGGTTTTCGATTTTACAAATTTGTTTCTTCGAGAGACATGGTTTTTAAAATGTGGAGTTTTTAGCACTGACGTGGAAAGTTTAAAGGGTAGAGGAAGAGAATTTTTTAAGGGCTTATGCCTATTTGGGATCGGCAAAATTATACATGATTTTCAAGATTTTTTGCCGTTTTATTCAGTATTAATTAAAATTCACAAAATACTACCAAAAAAGTACGTGTTTAGTAGTATATGTACAAATTTTTATATTAGAAAATATTTAAAAATTGTGGAAATACAGCTGTTCTCCTAGAGCGTCCGATTTTTTTTTTCTATCGCTTGCGGTGACCACAATATCGTCGGAACGGCTTATTTAAAATCAAAATGAAGGAATACTGCGTTAGTATGTTGCATTATGAAGGGCCTGAACGAAGGATTTTTTATTTCGGTAACAAAAAAAATTTTTACAACAAAAATACCAAAATCAGTTTAGCTCGAAAGTCGGACTTTTTCGTAAAAATGTTGTAATTTTTGTAAAGATCTGAATTTTACCAAACCCTTCGTTCAGGCCCTTCATGATGCAATATACTAACACAGTATTCTTTTATTTTAATTTTAAATAAGCCGTTCCGACGATATCGTGGCCATCGCAAATGATGGAAAAAAATGGACACTTTAAGAGAAGAGCTATATTTCCACCATTTTTTAATGTTTTCTATTATAAAAATTTACACATATACTACTAGTCATATACTTTTTTGGTAGTATTTTGCGAATTTTAATTACTACTCAATAAAACGGCAAAAAAATCTTGAAAATTATGCAATTTTGCCGGTTCCAAGTAGGCATAACCCCTTAAATGTTGGCACTTTGAGATACGTTTTTTGAAGATTCGAGATTAAAAATAGGCTAAATCTGGAATTTCTATGATTTTTGGTTTTTGAGTTACAGTTTTTTGAAATCGGCATTAAAAAAATATTTAAATGTAGAAATTTAATTTTCTCTTTATTTTAAAATTTATAGATCCAAAAAAGATTTTTTCAAATAAACTTGTGTCGATCATTGATAATTGATTTTTATCCAATCTTAAAATTTTCGGGATTGAATATAGATTCTTCGGGGTTGAAATCAAGCTAAAGTAGGAAATTCTACGAAGATTTGTTTCCAATTTACAATTATTTAATCACGAATCCTCAAAAATATCGAAACTTAAGGATTTCTCAAATTTTCGGTGAGTAAATTTCATTTTGGAATTTTGAAATTTAGTGTTTCAAAGAAATGCAGTATCAAAAATTCCAGGATTCCAATAAATAAATTTTATTTTGAAATTTAGTATCCCCAATTTCAAATTAGTTTTTTTGTATTAGAAAAGAATCGAAATCCCAATACCAACTCCTTCCAGTCGGAAAATGTAGAAACTCAAAAATTCCATTTCGCAATCTTAGAATTTAGTATTTCAAAAAAATGTATTAACCAAAAAACCAAAATTTCAGGCTTCCAATTAACAAATGCATTTTATCTAAAAATGTAATAAACGAAATTTTGAAATGACGTTATTTATATAAAAAAACTCCATTTTAAAAGTTGCAAAATCCATCCCCTCCTGTGGGTAAATTCCATTTTGAAAATTTGAAATTCAGTATTAAAAGAAATTAGCATTTAAATAGAATTCGAAAATTCAAAACCTCGAATAAATGAATGAATAAATAAATTCTGCTCTGAAAATTAGGAAAAAAAAGGATTTAAAAAAATACTATCCAAAATTGCAAAACTCCAACAGGTAAAATAATTTCAATTTCCAAATTCTACTTTGGAATTTACGAAAATTCATAAATCCCAAAATTTCAAGAAATAAACAAACTCTATTGGGGAACTTCTTAATTCGATATTCCAAATTTAAAATCGCTTATAAATTTTAAATTTTGGATGCCGAATTATATTAGCTTTAATCCATTAGAATTAAATTATATTATTTATAATTATTATTAAAATTTAAAAACTTGATGAATCCGAAAACGAACCCTTGTCTGATCCAAAACCGTTACCCTCCCGTTTCTCTTAAGGGGTTACATCTAGTTGGCGGCCGAAAAAAAGGCGGGTTTTTGTGAATTTTTTTTGGGGAAAATGATTGCAGGTTTCGAATTGTTTTTTTTCATAGTAAAGGGTATATCTTCGACTATGTTTCATAATTTTTTTATTGAAAAAATTTCACAAATGTAGGAGATACAATGCATTTCTCGAACCGCTAGGTTTTCTGCGGTGACCACTGTATCTTCCACCTCACTCGTCTAAAATCAAAAAATCAAATAGATTATGTTTTTGCATCGTATTATCTAGTCCTTGATCGAAGGATTTGAGAAAATAATAATTTTTGAAAAAATGGTCGACGAAAATGTAGTGATTTTTTCATCAAAATTTGGACTTTCACGTTCAATCGTCGACCATTTTTTCAAAAATGAATATTTTCTCAAATACTTCGATTAAGGACTAGATGATACGATGCAAAAACATAATCTATTTGATTCTTTGATTTTAAACGAGTGAGGTGGAAGATACAGTGGTCACCGCAGAAGACCTTTTTTGAACAGCGGTCCGGGAAATGCATTGTATCTCCTACATTTGTGATTTTTGTTCAATAAAAAAATTATGAAACATATTCAAAGATATACCCTTTACTATGAAAAAAAACAGTTCGAAACCTGCAAACATTTTCCCCCAAAAAAAAATTCACAAAAACACGCCTTTTTTCGGCCGCCAACTAGATGTAACCCCTTAAAGCCGACAGTGTATACATAAAAAAGTCCGTATAATAATAACAATAATAATAATAATCCTGGAAGAAGCGAATGGATTTGCGACAACGTGGAGGATAATTTAATAAAATCAGTTGGAGTCTTATTAAGACGAAAAAAAAGGAGGCAAAAAAGCGGAGAGATACCTAAGACATAAAATAAATCTTGAAAACGATAATTTGATTTTCGATATCGGCGAGAATCACGCTGATTCGCTTCGTCTCGCTTTAGCGAGGAGGGAAGTAAAAGAAAGGGATCCATCCACTCGGCGCTTCTAGATGTACTCCACTGATCCTGAGGAGCGATAGTCCGATAGATTAGTGATTAGCGAGTATTACGAAAGGTTACTTTATTTCTGCTCCTATTTTCCTGCTTTTTTTTTACGAGCAGCGTTTATCGATTTCGAGCTTCCCGTGGCAGGTATTGCTTTCGTAGTGCTCGTATCACATAATTCTATCATAAAATAACAAGCGAAAATCTGCCGAGCGTGTGCGAAGACCGAAGGACGGGAGAAGTCGAGAAAAGGGATTGAGAGCAAGTGGAAAAGGTAGGAAAGGGAGGCCGAAGAACAGTAACGCGTTTCCTATCAGCCGATAAATTTTTTTCTCCACATTGTGTGCCGAGGAATATTGACAATTCACGACTGTATAATGCATATACATGTTTGATAGGATGATACGACGACTCCCTGCCATCCCCTTTTCGTGTAATGTAAGGAGACTTTTTCTTACGAGAGAAAACATTAGTTCCCGATCGCGCGGATATTTACTTTGCGGATTTTTCTACTTCACTTGTTTTTCCTACTTTCCATCAGAAAAGTAGGAGCTTCCACGTGAGATGTCATAAAGCAAGGGGGGATTTTTTTGGTTGGTGCTAAATTGCAAAATTCCATTTTGGTGACGATATTTTTCTTGGAATGGTGGATGCCAAAATGGAATTTTTGATGGGATTCGAAATTTTGAACTGAAAAATTCAATTGAATTGAAATGAAAAGTTCATTGCAATTTTGGAATTTTGAATATTACATTTTTGAAGAAATTTTGAAATGGATATTAACTTCAAAAATGGAATTCTGGATGAGACTCGAAATGTTGAAAAATCATGTAATTATTGCCATTTTGGAATTTTCGATATTAAATTTTGTTGCAATACCAAATTCGTGATGAATGAAATTTTGGATGGTATTCGAAAATTAGGAATAGAAATTATTTATTTATTGCAACTTTCGAATCGTGAATGTTAAATTTTGTTAGAATACTGAATTCGAAAATTTCAAGATGGTACTTATTTGTTGGAATTTGGAATGTAAGATTCTAAATTAGTAATTTATTTCGTACAAAACTTTGGAATTTTGTACAAAATAAATAAATCGTACTTCACATGTGTGTACAAAAATGTGTGCATTTAGTAGTAATTTGTTTGAATTTAAATTTTCGTACATGAAGAAGTAAATTATTTTTGAACTTTCTTTTTGAGATTCTGGAGGTTTAGAATTGTTAAAAAATTTGCTACGAGAAATTCCGGAATTCTAGCAAACAGACAAATAAATTTCAATTAAGAATTTTGGAATTTAGTATTCCAAAAATTAAGTGTTCATGATATCAATTAACAAATGAATTTTATTTTAAAATTTGGGAATTTTGTATGTTCAAAAAATAAAATATCTAAATTTCCAAAATCCCAGTAAATAAATAAAATCTATTTAAAAATTTTGGAATCTTGAAATTTTTGGGGGAAATCATGTTTTCGCATTTTGTACAATAGAAAAAAAGGAACTATTTTCTAAAGATTCCACAGCTTCAAAAATTCGTAACTTCAAAATTTAATATCAAAGGTAAAACTTCCATTTAATTCCTAAATTTATTTACATTTTTGAAAAAATTTTTCGGAAAATTACGAATTCCTAAACAGACAACCAAAGTTCGCATTTTATAGCAATCAGTAAACTATTTTTTGTAGATTCCTCAGAAAAAAAAATTCATCATTTTCGAAAGAAACATTCTACCGATTATCATAAAAATTGATATGAAAGCTAAAGACTTCCACTTGAATCTTTGTAAATTTCAAGCAATTACAAAATTCACTCTAAGAGTTTCGTATTCCTAAATAGGAAATAAGTGAGTTTCCTTTTTTAAGGGATGAAAGGAAATGACCATATCAGGAGTTGTTCAGCCGGAGTTTATGCATGAAAACTCGTCACACAACAGGTCAGAGATTGTATTGCTTTAAGCTGACTTTATTAAGCTCAAAATATCAACTGATGGAAGCTTAACCTTTTCCTCCTTTTTCAGAAGGATTCTCGTTATGAGAGAAGCGAATAAACGTTTCCTCTGTGAAATTGTGTGTCTGTTGCTTTGTGATAATTTATTTACCCTGAGACTTGTTTGCATTTCAGTTTAGCCGATAAGGAAATAGAAAATAAGAATTTTAATCCCGGACTTTGAGTTCTTTTTTTTTTGTTAAATGGATAAATTTAGAATTTATATTTACCAGAAATATTTTGGCATTTTTCTGTATGATTTTAAAATATTGCAATAAATAATAATTGTAAACAATTGTAATAAATTATTATTTTTGATTTATTATACATTCAGTAACATTATAAACATTATCGTGTTAAGTGCGAAAATTAATAAAATTTATTCTTTAAATTATGATTCAAAAAATTTACAATTAAAGCAAAGTTTAATGGGATTTCTAATTTTGAAGATTTCAGGGCGGAAATAAGTCTCGATTTGTTATAAATAATAAAAGAAATGGAATTTTAAAAGGTCTCATCCTGCAAATTTGCCATCTTTCAAAGTTTCGAAAAATAAAATTTTGATTTCTTGCTTTATTTTCAGAATTTAAATTTGGAACTGTAAATTCGTTTATTTGTTGTATTTTTTAATTATTATTTCCAATTTTCTGTTGAATCTTAAACAATTCATAATAATATAATTTTAATTTAATAAAATTTGGAAAATTCCCGCTTCTGATTTTCTTTTCAATTTTCGAAATTGAAATAGAAAAATTCAAAATTGATTTCCAAATTTCTTTCTTGGAACAGCAAAATCTGAAAGTGAAAAATTTTCGAGATTTTAAAAATAAAAATCGCAGTTTCGAAGAAACAAATTTCCTTGCTACCACAATTTGATATTTCCCTTTGAATTTTGCAACCAGTCGATTTTCCATTTCGTCTCCATAAAATCATGAATTTTTCTTCAACAAAAGCGACGTTAAATAGATAGAGAGCGATTTTTATGAGATTTCACAGTTTCGTTTTTTGCATGTTGGCAATTTCTTTTCAATGACTACTTTTGCTACTTCTCCATTCAAAAGAACCCCTTCAAAAGAAGCTGCAGCAGTAGAAGAAGAAGGAGCAGAAGACGACGAAGAAGAAGGGAAAAAAGAGGAGGAATTTTATATACTACACACAATTCTGATGATATTACCTGATATACGCGCTGTCTAGAGCTGTCGTCACAAATATCGACGTACACGTCAAATAAGGATCGAAACCATCTGGTGTTAAAAAAATTCCAAAAAAAAAGAACATTCAACCCTCTTTGAAAATCCACCTTTCAATTATTTCCCCATTCTTTCCCTTCCCTCGAATGGAAAATCCAGTTTTACAGAATTTCACTGATTCCATTACATAGTAATGCGACTGTTTCGGGCTGATAACGATATTTTTATTAGCCAAGAAAATTCCCGCATTCTCCTTTTTCTATGAAACTTCAGTTTTTCATAAAACAAAATTCTTATGGAATTTTTGTATTGGCAATTTGGAAAATTTAACAAATTTTTTCTTATAACTGTTTTTATTTATTCAATTCAATAAAAATTATCTCTATTTTCGTTAGCCAAGAAAATTTGAGCAGTTTTTTTCTTTATTATAATTTAATTGATTATGAAATATTAAAACTCCTTTTTAAGAATTTAGGAAATTTAATAATTTTCTAAATTTTTGCTATTTTCTCTAGAGAAATTCAAATTGTTAAAAGTTATTACTTTTTTTTCTTATACCAGAAAATTCCAAGAAATTCATCTTCCTTTTTGCGATAATATAGTTATTCATAATATACTGAAATTTTTTTAGCAGCAATTTAAAAAATGTAACAAATTCGTTTCTGATTCCTATGTTTCTTTTCTCAAAAAAAAATTCATATTATTGAAAATATTTGTTCCCTAACTTTAATATAAAAAACAAGAAATTCAAAGAGCTTCCTAATTTTCCTTGGAATTAAATAAACTCTGCTTTGGGATGGGAAAATAAATATTCCATTACATCTACCAATTTATTATTATATAATTTATTATTATATAATTTATTATTGTATATTTATTATTTAATTTATTATTTAATTTATTATTTAATTTATTATTATATGATTAAAATTATGTCTACGAATATTTTTTCATTTCAAGAAACAGGAGTTAAAGCGAAGGACCTTGGCTTCCGTATTAATTTTTACCCAAACGTCTGAAAAATTATCCTTCCAAGCTACGAATTTTCAAATCCGGTGCAACCTGGCCTCTCGAAACTGACCATTTCTATCTTCTTTCACCGCCACGATATTGATGAAAAAAAATTATAATTCGACAATTGCCCCGGTTTTGCTAAAAAAAAACCTTGAATTTGTTTCTCAAATCGTCCTGCAAAGAAAAAGATAGTAAAGAAAAAAAAAAGAAGAAATAATTCTCAAAGGAGATCCGTATCTCGACTCGAGTGAAATCTCTGATAAAAAGAAATATCATAGCTTCTGCGACATTCCGAAAGCTCTCAGTCTTTTTATAAACTTATTCTTCCCGTCCTTCCTTGCAGGAGTAGAAAAGATTTCGTGCAATTGAGGAAAAGGAAGCATTTTAATCTTCCTCTTTTACGAAATTACTTAGCCATCTTTTCTTCTTAACTTTTCATATCTCATTTGGTAAAGGCACTCCCGCTGTGTTTTGGACGATAGTATGGGAAAGAAGAAAAGGGGATTCAATAATTCAGATATCGTTGGTGGTTTTAGGTACCACTGTTGTCTCTCTCTCTTTCTCTTTCTCGTTCCTTATCTCATTCGCGTTTTCGTTCATTCGCTCACTCGCGATCTCTTCTTTCATTAAATCCCATTACAATTCTCTGCAGGCTCTTTGTTTTAAGTACAATGGCCATTGACTTTACAGTCTGTGGGCGTGGGTGCCGCTGCGACACCCTTAAGACTTACAACCTTTCCTCTTATTATATCATCTCTTCTTAGAAAAGAGATTTCAGGTTTCACGAATTATTACTTTTCTGCTCCTGACGCGACCCACATTTTTTTTCAAGCCTCGACCACCCGAATTCCCGAGGTGCCAGAGCTTCGGGAATGGTTCCAAGGGTGCCGGAGGGTGTCTTTTTGGAAATTTGGATATTTGAAATTTTTTTGGGGCGGGTGGTAAGGTAGGGGTGGAGGCAACCTGTGAAAGGAAACCGGTAAAATGGGAAGACCAGAAATTTTTGGAAGAGAAGTCGTGCCAAACGAGAAACTTATGATCTTTTGGAAATTTCGCGATTTGTTCAAAAAGAACCGTATCCGTCTTCAAAGGCTTGGGCACCAACAGATTGCTTGTGTACCTGCAAGTTTCGAGGACTGAACAATTTCCAAAGCTGAGTTACGAATTTTTCCACACGAAATTGTATTTTTTCTTGAGTGGAAAAAATGCAATTTTGTGGAATTGGACTTCACAAATTCATAACTCTTCGTGAAATGATTGTGGCAGGTTCAATAAAGATTAATATCGGAGCTAGTAACTTTCGCATTGATCCTTGCGAATTTAAGGGGGGAGTCTGGTGTAACAGGTCTAACAAATCGATTTTTTATTTTTTGTTTAGAAATGTTCTTAAGGGGTGATCCTGGTCCAAAAAAAATTAGAATAAACGCAATGGTTTGAAAAAACTGAAGGCATTATGTATGGTCCAGGAATTGCCAATAAACAGATTAAAAGCAGTAAGATCCAGGGCAAAAATTGTATTCATCGTTTTTTCTCTACTTTTTTTACGGAAAACTTTAAACGCGTTTTTCTCAAAACCATGTTTTCCACAATG
The DNA here is from genome assembly GCA_949825005.1 of Gasteruption jaculator. Classification (NCBI taxonomy): domain Eukaryota; kingdom Metazoa; phylum Arthropoda; class Insecta; order Hymenoptera; family Gasteruptiidae; genus Gasteruption; species Gasteruption jaculator. The sequence goes on from OX463762.1 coordinate 6,604,969, forward strand.
GCGTACACGATTACTCAAAAACTAATGAACGGATCGACTTGAAACTGAACGTACTTTTAAAATATATGATTATCTTCTATATGAATGTCAAATTATTGAAAAAAGATCGTTCAAAAAATTTTTATAAGTCTTTCTTTTCGATTTTTCAGTGTGAAAAATTGCACTTTCTTTTTAAATTTGCAATAAAAATGCCAATTCTTAATTTTTAAAATTTTTGCGTCTATTCATATAGAAACTATGAGTATGTAGATTAAACATCAACTTAATTTTTTCAGATTAAACCACTTTTGCGATCTTGATAGTGTACGCCAATCAGAGGCTTTCGGCTGAAGGTGCTTCACAAGATAACCTATAACTTTTATTTTAATTCATTTTTTTATGTAAACAAATTTTTTTGCACTCTTTTAGAGTAATACTAATACGCTAAAAATTTTTGAAGTTGATTACACCTATATTGTATTTTAAACACAAATATTGTAAAGAACCATGTTTTTTTCCTGCGCTGGACCAGGATCCCCCCTTAAACATGTGAAGAATACTTGTGTAAAGTTGTAGCATCAAATTCGATCTTGAAATATAGTTAGGAGCGGCGAGAGCGCCAAGTAGGTACACCTAAACACGGACTAGCCGAAAACTTTAAACGCGTTTTTCTCAAAACCATATTTTTCAAATTGGCGGGACGCGTAGATCATCGAATTTTTATCCGATTCACTTGATTCGACGTTTAAATTGAAGATAATTAAATTTATATGCTAATGAACCTCGACTTTTCATGAATTATTATTATAGCATAGAGTTATTGCAAAATAACAGCGGACATGTATCGTTCATTTTCATGTTTTCTTCCGCCATTTTTGCAATTAACAATTTTTTTTTTCAAACTGAGGTTCATCCGCATTTTGTATAACTACTAAAGAAAAATTTTTCCTCATTTTACGTTTCCGATATTTTCTCAGGACTCCAGGTATCCCGCCGTTTTGACCGAATCCTTCCCTTGCCACTACTATATCTATATATGTATATATTCAAAATAAATCTACAATGGCAAATTTTCTTCTTTAAACTTCCCTTTATATGTAAAAAAAGTTTCAATAAAAAAATTATATTATGTCTTGAAATTATATGCATTGGAAAAATACCTTAGTTACACCAGACTCCCCCCTTAACACGTTGACTGCCACGTGTATTTCCATTGAAATCTCCTTCAGGCCACGAGTGCCCACACCAATTCAATAGTTTTTTACTTCCTGTGGAATACCTTTTCAAATACCTACGACGATCCTTCGCAAGTCGTCAAATAAGCGTCACCCGAATACGGGTGACGCGGCCCGATCAGAAACTTTGCTGGCACTCGAATATGGGTGACGCGGCAGTCAACGTGTTAAAGGACTGAAAAAATTGCTAATGAAAGTTACGATTTTTTTAATAGGAAATTGTATTTTTCTTTTTGCGTAGAAAAGACGCAGTTTTGTAAAATTGATATTAAAAAATTGTAATTTTTCAACAAAAGGTCGTGGCAACCTCCCTGAAAATTGATATGGCTTTGACTCCTGCAAATTTCAGGAATTGGAAAAATTGTAAATGAAAGTTACAAATTTTTAAATAACAAATTGTATTATTTTCCTGTAAAAAATGCTATTTTCCTAAAATCGAAATTCGATAATTCGTAACTTTTTATTAAAAAATCGTGTCCACCTCAGACAGATTTTTTATAAAAACTAGTAACTTCTGCTACAATCCCTCTAAGGGTATAGCCGAATAAGCATGATAAAAGTGCCCCTAAACCAAATTGAACTTATGTTACGTCAATCGAAAGAGCTTTCCAGGAAATGCATTTTCATCCAGTTTTAACCACCTACCCCTATTACTAGGATAGTTATTAAGCGAAGTATGATTTACAGTTTAAACTTAATTTCTTTTTTTCTATTCTAGCAAAAATTATGAAAAATATCTGCAATGCTGTAATTAGTGTGTTATATACCTATCATGAAATTTTTTCAGAATTTATGGCTGAAAAATCTATTTTTTTAAAATTACAAAAGTTTTAATATTCAATTTTTTAATTGAAATTATCAAGTGACAATTTTGATATTTTTACGATAGAAGTTTTTGATAATGCCTACAAATTACTAATTTTTTCAGATTTTTGGGAATGGTGTAACAAAATGAAAAAAATTAAAAATTACTTTTTTCTTATTTTACTGTGTATGGAAGTGTCCATTAGTCATGGTTGTAAAAAATCTTGGCAATTCTCTTTGATATAAGTGAGAAGCTAATTGGTAATTTTTTTATTAAGGGGGTCAACCCGTGTGACAGCCGTGATTTTTCGGAATTTTTCATGATGAAATGAAAAGACAGGGCTTTCAAATTTTCACTACATCTTTATTTATTCTTCAATTATGTCTCTGAATTTTGTTATACGAAAATATACTTATGATCGTGGGTTATACCGCTCGAATAGCACCCATGTGAAAAAAACGGCATCCATGATTCCGGCAAATTGGCTTATCTGAAATAAAAAAATAAAATTGCAAGTCGATCTATAATTGGATGGCTATCGCCGGATTGAGGATTTTTTGAAAATATTGAAAATTAAATTTTTTACATGCTTTTAAACATTAGGACCCAAAATTTAATGATTTTTTTGGACTATTTTTTCTGTAAAAAGAAGGCGGTTCAATATTTTTCAAAAATCCTCATTCCGGCGATAGCCAACCACTTATAGATCAACTTGCAATTTTATCTTTTTATTTCAAATAAGCCAATCTGCCGGAATCATGGACACCGTTTTTTTCACATGGGTGCCATTTGAGCGGTATAACTCACGATCATAAGTATATTTTCTTATAACAAAATTCAGAGACATAATTGAAGAATGAATAAATATGTAGTAAAAATTTGAAAGCTGTGTGTCTTTTCATTTCATCATAAAAAATTCCATAAAAATCTCCCAAAAAAAAACAATTCGCTTCTTGAAGTAGAAATTAAAAAATTTGTAACTTTTGAACAAAAGGCTGCACCCAACTGACCAAAAATTGATATCCAAGCTACTGTCCTCTACTTTAATCCCCGTGAATGTTGGGTCCTGGAAGAACAGTGTCTAAAAATTTTTAAAAACAGGCAAATTTTAAATTCCCCATTTGTAAAAAAATACTGTTAAAAACTAATAAATAAAAGATGAAAAAACACTAATTGCAAATAAATACTTCCCGAAAATAAAACTTCAAACATCGTACACAGCGTCCCCTGTAAAAACTAGTATCGAAGCCATTAGGCTTCGATACTAGTTTTTACAGGGGATATAAATTCCAAACACGGCTGAAATTCGGTCAGAAAGTTACAAATTTCTAAAGACTGAATGATTGAAGCTGCAGAAAAATATCTTTCGTCCGTCTCGCCTGAAAAAAATATATATGTATATTTCTTTGTGTATATCGAGCGATATTGGGAATTGTTACAGGTGTGATGAGAGGACCGCACGGGAACGAGCACTCGTTCGAAGACGCTCCGAATGTATACTCGCAATTACGTCGATTCTCATATTCCTAATTCCAAATCAGAATCAACGTCAGTTGACGTATAAAACCAACAAAAAATCTAGATTAATATAGATCTCACAAAAGGAGAGGAAACGACCCAAAATTGGCATAATATATTGGAGGACCAAGAAGAAGACAGGAAAGTTTGACGGATCTTTTTCAGATCACTGGACGGTTGACGGGGTTCTTTTTGTCCAACTGACAAGAAGGGAGAGCGAAATTGTCAGCTAGGAGGACCCAGAATCTCTCACCGAAAAAATATCTCCTAGAATTTCAAATATTGTAATAAAATAGTAAATAAATTTATGGCGATGAAATTATAACTCTCATTGTAAAAAAAAAGAAAAAAATAAAGTGATTTATTCTAGCCTTGAAAGCTGAATTTTTTGAAACCCCATTGAATTCCATGAAAGCGTTGTAAATTTGCAGCTTCGCGGAATGCCTGAGGCCACACCTTCCGGAAGTCCCTTAAAGCTCGAGTAATCCACGACTGCTCGTATCGGTGGTTATCGAATCGGAAAGAAGCTTGGCGCGTGTTTAGTGGATAGTTCGGGTTCGTGAAATTTGAATATATCCGCGCTTATTCGTTCCATAAGTGATGTAATATATAGCTTAACAGTTGCAAAGAGTGCGGCATTAGAGGTATAATAACCATCGTGGCAGTACGTTCGAAATGACGACCCTCCGGAGGCTTACACAAGTGCGGCGTATGCTTGGTAGCAGTAGCTACAGCTACAACTACACCACACCACGCGCTCGCTGGCTGTGCAGCACATAGTCTGTATAATTCAGCCATATCCATGCTAATCCCACACTGGCTGAGTGTTATTTTACATGATAGATGCACCGACCACTAGAGAATTGCTGCCCCTCACACCCCCACCCCTTTCTCTCGCTTTTGACTGCCCCTATTCTTTTATTAGTCTTCCCCCTATTTTTGTTTCTTTTCTTTTTTGGTAGATACCTTTATCGTCGTCATCTTCATTGAATCATTTACCGGAGCTTCAAACTCTCCGTCCCTTTGTTTACAGGACTTTTTCGGGATCTGCTGGGATCTCGTTACGATTTTGATGAAAATTTCGTGAGGTAGTAATTACAATTTTATATTTAATATTTTTTATTATTATTATTATTATTATTATTATTATTATTATTATTAGTAATATTGTAATTATAGTATATTGTATTAGTATATTGTAATATTGTAATAATAATATTATTATTATTATTATTATTATTAGTAATATTATAATTAAGGGGTTAAGCCACTCTAGGATTTTTTAAAAATCGATTTTTTTTGGTCTTAAATGGTCCCTTGGTATCGCAAAAATGATGTCCCAAAAGATAATGGCCGGGACAAATCTCAAAGTACTCGATTTTTCAAACGCGTTTATCTCGAAATTACATTTTTCAAAATTGGCGGAAACGGAACTCGGACAATTTTCAACCGATTAACTTGAAATTTTAAACATATTGATAACATTACATTACCCATAAAAGTACATATCACTTTTTTTTTATATCGCCTAGTTCATTTGTTATTAATAATTTTCTGACGACTTTTTTAGCAATTTTTTTCAGAAGTGCGCCATTTTGTCAAAAATCGATATATCGAAAAAGTGATATGTACTTTTATGGCTGCTCTAATATATAATCGAAAAAAAGTAACTGACTTATTATAATTAAAAAATTACAGGCGACGCGTTTCCGGCAGTATGGCCTGGAAAAACGGAGGCGTCTTCGCAAAAACGCACAGCCGCCATTTTGAACATAATCGCTTCAAAATAATTAGTGTATATGTACAGTCGGTTATATGTATAATAAACAGCTTTTTCGTAATTGCGATTTATTTTATAGTTTATCTAAAAAAAATTCACAAAATAGGCCTATTTTTTCGGCCTCTAGAGTGGCCTAACCCCTTAATATAATTATAATGATATAATATTTTATATTCATAATTATATTAATATTATATATAATTAATAGTGTCAGTATAGGGAATATGATAATTCTTATATAGCAGTTTTGGGACCTACCTTAGAGGTGGTAGTAATTAATATAGGGGTAGTTTCTGTAAGAATCAAATTTGAAAATTGATTGCTCGGGAACGATAAATTCTAAAGACTTCCGGTTTCTATTATTTTGAAAGTCGAGGTCTTGGTACCGTTGGAATTTGGAGATTCTGGAACATTTACGCTAGTATTAATACATTTTTGAAACAATAACAAATTTCTTGAGGACTAATTTATGTAATTTTAAAGATTTTTGAAGCCCAACTTTAAAAATTAGTAGCTCAGGAAGGAAAAATTGAATACACTTTTGGTTTTGATTATTTTGTAGGATAAGGGGTTGCCTTAGTACCGTGGGAACTTAGTTATTCTAGAATATTTATGCTTCGATTAATAAATTCTAAAATATAATAAAAGGTTTTTCTACTTTTGGTATATGCAATTTTCGAGATTTTTAAGGTTCACATCTTTGAAAATTCATAGCTCGAGAATGAAAAATTATAGAGACATTTAGTTTCGTCTACTTTAAAGAAGAAAGTGTTTTTTCATAATTGTGAAAATACCAAAGTCCTAGATAATTATCCCTTCGATTAATAAATTCGCAAATACAAAAAAAATATCTTCCGCATTTATACAAATTTCCAGGGTATCGACTTCAACTTTGGAAATTGATAACTTGCAAACGGAAAATTGTAGACAATTCCAGTTTGGCTCATCTCAAAGATTGAAATTTATCCTCATTATTGTAGAAATTTCAAGATACTACAGTATTTCCGCTTGGATTAATCAATTTTTAATTAAAAAAATAATTCGATTAGAAAAAATCCTTGAAACTTCCGCTGCTTTGGCTCTTTTTAATGTTCCAAGCATTTCCTAAAAAGACCACATAAATATCAAAACCCCATAAAATTCCATCTTTGATCAACAAATTCCTGAACAAAAAAGCTGCTACAAATCCCATACACGAATTTGTAAGTTTTCAAATTTGACTCTGAAAATCGCTAGCTGGGGCAGAGCGAGTCTTAGGGACTTCCGATTTCTACAAAACAGTGCCTTGGCGTTATAAATTATCGGACAAAAAAAAATAAATAAGGAGAGAAACGGGTGTCCTTCTTCGTTTCATTTATATTTGAAACAGATCGAAATAAAAGTTTACCCCTTCCCAATATCTTTCCATCATTTTGAACTCTCCAAGGACAGTGTTATGAAGGAGTTGTATTACACGCTATAGTATACTAGGTAACTTTACCCACTCATGCACTTAGAAACGATATCCTTTTAGGAAAGTATTTCTGATGGCATTACTTTCCCAGTATGTTTCGACTTTACTTTATAGGTTGAAGCCATTGCCACTGAAATAATCTTCCTCTTCTGACTTGATATAAGAGACACTCTCGTCATTCGATTACCATGAAAGAGCATTAAGTTTTCTCAGAAACAAAGGAGGGGGTGTGGAAAACAATATTAAGAAACATAAAAGGACGACCTTAAAAGGATCAACCGGTGCAAGCTAAGGATTAACATTTAAAAGGTTTTATGAATTCGATTTGCAATAAAGAAAGGAATTAATGAAAATTCAAAAGAAAAGAGCTTTGTTTTTCATATATTTATTTTTGAGGCAGGTACCTTCAGTAAATGAATTTTTTGAGATCAAAAGAAAAATTTTAAAAGAAAAATCCAGTTGAAAAATTGTTTAGGAGGATTAAGGGGGTATACCAGTGTGACGGTCGAGAATTTAGGTGTTTTTTTAGGAATTTTTTGTAAGAAAAGTATTCCATGGAATGTTTTCAAACTTTATGGATGTATTTGTCAATATGCAAAGTGTGTAAAATAATTTTTTTGGTACAGAAATTAGTGACAGTGACCAAGTTAGGCGCAATCCCGCGAAACGCCAAAAAAAAGTGCCCCAACTGCTGCCATCCCACAAGTCGCTAGGGTGCTTGAAATCAAAAAAGAAAAATACGCTCTTAAATTAGAAGAAAATTCCCCATACGATCCACTAGGATATCCGAGAAATGTTGAAAATCGACAAAATGGCGGAGTTTTAAAAAATTTCTCGATTTTTCCTTAAATAAAATCGTCGTTTTTTCGTTGCCAAAAATTACAATTTTCATCCGATCAAAAATATCCTAGTGCATCGTATAATAAAACATGTCCAGAACACTCGGTTAAAATGTGAAATCAATCGGATAAGTGGTTTTTGAGTTACAGTGGCAGCAAATTTGAAAAACATAATTTCGAAAAAAACGCGTTTAAAAGTTTTAAGTCTCGATCTCTTCATGATAAAATATTATTTTACACAGGTTATTTACAGGTAAATACATCCGTAAAGTTTAAAAACAATCCATGAAATACTTTTCTTTAAAAAAATTCCCCAAAAAACATGTAAATTTTCGGCCGTCACACTGGTATACCCCCTTAAACATTTGTTGGGATCATTTTCAATTTGCAGGATTGCAATTGGGAGTGTGAAGAAATTACTCCTATTTTTTATGGAAAATTTGTTATGATTTTTGTAGCTGCGAAAAATTGTTTTAAAATCGATACGGAAGGTATTAGAGAATTTGTGGTGGATAAGGAAGTGGTTTGAAATTTCAGATTGGGAATCTTATAAATTTACGTCAGAAGTATGTGGAAGTTCAAAAATCATAGGGTATAAAGTAGATTTACATTCTGTGAAAAACGATTTTTTTCTTCAATTTCTATGATTTTTGTAATCGAAGATAAAAATTCCTAAACCTGAACTGAAAAATCTGGAAATTTTTTATAATAAATTAGAAAGACACTTTCGTCTTTGATAATTTATCAAACCCGAACAGAATTTTGTAAAACCTCGATATTTGAATACCAAAAACTAGAAGACCCACTTTTTTTCGAATATTCACAATTTTTGTAACCTTTGTAAAAAAATTCCACTTTTCATAATAGAATATTTCAGAACATCCTCTCGCTTCTATTGATTAGTGGATCCTGGCCAGAATTTCCTAAAACCTCGAAAATTTCACGACAAGAACTAACAACTCCATTCTTTAAAATCCACTTTCACGAAAATTGTTATATAATTTGTGCATCTGAAAAGAAAAAAAAGAAATCCCTTCGAAATTAAAAATTCTTGAAATTTGATTCCACAATATTCCAGAAAATCCCTCTGTATTTGGGACTTTAAAATCCGTGACCAGAATTTTCTAAACCCTTGAAACGTTGATGGTACAAACTAGGAGCTTCCTTCTTGGAAATCCCATTTTTCGAGAATTTTCGTGTCCCATTTACTCGGGTTGGAAGATAAAAATTGAGCAATTCCAGATTTGCAGCAAAATTAATTCCTCTGCGCTGTTGGCTTCCATCTCCTGTAACGAAGCTTCGTTCCCTGCGGGTCTCCTTAGAATCAATCGGTATGAAGGAACTCGGGAGGTTTTTGCGACGACGATATACGGGAGATTTTGTAACAGGAAGCTACAGTTTGCACATACCTCCGCATTCTATCTGTGTGTATGTGTGTGTGTGTGGGTGTGTGTGTGTATACATATATATACATATATCCATTGAAAAGAGACCAGGAGAGAGAGGGTTTTACTTCACTACGTTATCGAACGTACGAGCTAACGTTTCGTCTCTGTCTTTTTCCCTCCCACCCCCTGTAGCCACCCCCGTTTGGTCTCAAACCCTCGAGCCCTTATCAGCTCAACAAATTTAACTTGATTTCGTATACGGACTTTGCGGAGCTCCGGGGAAATACACAGAGCTAACGGTTTAGCTAGCAGCCAGCAGTAGTATTCAGAAGTAGACGTAGCACTGCCATACAATGTTGGGCTAAACTCACTTTGCGATAAGAGATAAGCTTTTTTTTTTCTTTTCCAACTCACCCCCGCCACAAAACTGCTCCCCCTCCTTCTCCTTTTTGGAAATCTTCACCCACCCTCTCCCCTTTTTGCAAACCCGAACCTCTCTCCCCACATTAATGCACACACATACACGCGCGCACGCCCACGCACACCTGTTCTGCTTCATTAAATTTTTCACACCTCAGCAGAAAAAGCTTTGTTTCTGATTTTCTTCAGGAAAATCCAACATTCGATTTCAAAAATTAATTAACACTCAAATTTAGTTATAATATAGAATAATTTTGAGAATTTCATTTCAGTAATTTTAATTATGGATGATTTTGAGATTTTTCATTTTTGGGTTTCAAAAATATAGCATTGGTGGTGTTCACTTTTTGAAAAGGCGAAAAATGAATACTCGGAAATGAGGAATGAAAGGAACTTGAAATTTACAGAGCAAAGAGTAGAGGATTGGTGTGTTGAAATGAGCTAAACCCGGAGTTCGTAGGAGTTTTGGATCCCGAAATATTAATTTTCAAATTTGAACATGGAAATTTTGGGAGTTTGGGTAATTGACAAAAAAGCGCTTTGTGTATGGGAATTTGGAGTTTCAAGGGGAGATTTTATGGGAAGTCGAAATTTGTATAGTTTTGAGCAACTATATTATGCATTAAAGTAAAGGGAACCGGAAGTCGCTGTAATTTTTTGTTCTTGAGTTATTAAATTTCAAAAATAAATCTCGATATTCTCAAATTTGGAAAAAATTCGGAAGGAAATTTTTTATAATTTACAATTTTTTCATTCTAAGAGAAATTTTTAAAGAAATTTGAAATTTATATGATTTTAAGGGGAACTCACATTTCAAAATAAATGAATTCCTTCTAAAGTTATTAATTTTCAAAGTCAAATTCAAAAATCCAGAAAATTGCGAAAATGAAAAAGGAAATTAATAATAATATAAGAATTTTTATTCTGATCAAAATTTTTATGGGAACTTCAAATTTATACGATTTTAAGGAAGAACTTAATATTTCAAACCCCATAAAATCCGAAATCTGTCCAATTTTTCGATCCCAAACTAGAAAGTTCCAAAACTTAAACTCAAAAATCTGTAAATTTTCTCGAATCCAGTAAACTCTTTCTTTCTCTTGAAAATATTCTCAAACCAAGAGAACATTTTTTTAAATACACGAAATTTACACAATTTTAAAGAAACCCTAAATCCTTCAATTACTCAATAATTAATTTCCAAAAACCCAAAGAGAAACTCCATAAGTGCAGAACCAAAAGAAACCCTCCCCATTTTCTTTGAATTGCAAAAATTGATTAACCCCCCAAAAAAAAATGTTCCCGGACCGGCGGAAATTCCCTGTATTAAAAAACACACCCTAGACACGAAAACAAATACGAAGAATTCCTCTTCGCAATGAAAAAAATTCCTAGGAATAAAAATATCCGTTTTTGCAGAAGTTGAAGATTCCCGGGTAGCAAATGGTGGGAATTAAAACTTAACAGACAGTTGGGAAGTGTTATTATCAACTGGGAATTTTCGGAGGTTCTATATACATATATATTTGTATATATATACATACATATACATATACAACCCCAAGGTATACTCGTGGAGTCGTTTCATGTTAATGGCATAAGTCTAGTTTGTAAAAGAAGAGGGTTTATCAGAGCGAAGAAGCAGAAAGACGTAACATGTATAGGTGTTATAATAGCTTTCGTACATGTTTTCGTGGAAGAAATGGTACAAAGTAATAGTGTATAGTTGCAGCGGAGCAGCGAAAGCTCTGATACTCATTTAAAGAAGAAGAAGAAGAAGAAGAAGAAGAAGAAGAAGAAGAAGACGAGGGAAGAAGACCTTTTTGCGGTATACATATACTATCTAATGTAGCAGAAAGATGAGGTTTGGGTTTTTGGGTTAAAGCGAAAGCAAGCTTTCGCTCTATTTTCCTTCAGTACGTATAACCGTCTAATTATCCAGCAGACACTCTTTCTGACCCCCTCTTAACAGCCCCTTTCTGCAAACTTTTTAATTACTCATCCTCCTACCGGCCAAGCTTATGACGAATAATTTTTGCCGAATTTTCGCCCATTGTGTGTCTTTCACCTGAAATTCCGAAAGTTGTTCCTGTATTTTTACGTAGAAATGGAAAAAAGGGGGTGGAGCAATGTTTGCTATTAATTTAAAGAACCACTCTCGGTATTAATTGTAATTAATAATAATTATCTCGAATTAATTAGAATTATTTATAATTAATTATTAGAATTAATAGAATTATTAGAATTAATTAGAATTATTTATAATTAATTTATGTTTTATTAATAAGAGATAATTATTTTTTTAATTATTAATAATTAATTCCGATTACTTGTAATTATTTCGATATTAATTTCAATGAGTTGTTATTGATCAGAACTAATACCGGGGCTGTGGTGAACCATTTGAAATTTGCTCGCTGAACAATTTTCGTTCTACTAATTTCGAAACAAACGCGAAGCTTCTCCTTCCAGGCCGTTCGCCAACTTCAACATCGGAAATTCGTGACGTGGGATGCTAAGATCGTAGAAGCTTCTGGTTTATGGCATTTGTGGGTCAAAGGATCTATATCTTTGACCCCATAAATTTCGAGTTTCCGCAAACTGGCATTACAAAGTTACGAGTTTCCAAAATAAATGTTGAAAAATTCGAAAATTTGTATCTCCTTCCTGTCAACTTTGTCATTCTCTGACATAGAAAATTTGTAACTTCACAAAAGGAGTTGTAGAAACTTCTGCCTCATCCATTTTGAATCCTAGAGCTTTGTTCTTTTACCTAAAAAAAAATCGAAATCCTCCAAAAATGTTTTCTTGAAGCTACTAACTTTTGATTAAAAATAGAAAAATGTGCAATGTTGCAGAAAACATACAAGCCTCTGCTTCATCCCTTTCGAATCCTAGAGGTCTCTACTTTCAACCTTAAAAGTTTCAAGTTCCCAGAAAATATTTTCCTAAAGCTAATACTTTTTAATTAAAAACGGAAGAATTCTTCATCTTCTTCTCACCCAATTTCGTCTTTTGCACTCCAACGTCAAAAATTCATACCACGGGAAATAAAAATCGTAAAAACTTCTGATTTATCCCCTTTCAACCCTAAACTTTTCTACTTTCACCTTTAAAAATTTCAAATCCGTAAAAAAAAATTTTATTTAAGGGGTTAGGCCACTTTAGGATTTTTGAAAAATCGATGTTTTTCTTGGTCCCAAATGATCCCGTGGTATCTGAAAAATGATGTCCCAAAAGATTATGGCCGAGACAAATCTCAGAGTACTCGATTTTAGTACACGGCCACTCGGTCCGCAGCGAGCTACTACTCAAAACTTCAAACGCGTTTATCTCTAAATTTTAAATATATTTATAAAATTACATTAACCATAAAAGTACATATCACTTTTTTTTATATTCCATAGTTCATTTGTTATTAATAATGGGTCTAGCAGGGTAAGCATAGTGAATCGGCACCCACGTCGATTTTCGTTGAGAGTATGCGCAAACCACTCCTCTTAGTGTGCAAAATCATCCCCTAAAATTTTAAGTCGCTAGCTCATCGTTGAAGGGTAATATGAGGGTAAACACCCTTAACTTTAATATTTTTTTTCTCGGAAACTACTTGAGATATCTAGATGAGAAAAAAATACTGAAATACGCGCATTGATCCCCTCTATAATACGTATTTTTTTGAAAATTTTACATCAACTGCAACCGGCTGAAAAAAAAATCTATTTTTTAGGGGTGGGGGTAGTAAACAACCCTTTGAGGTACCACCACCAAAAAATTGTAAAATAATGATCTATTACGTGTCCGTTATGTGTAAAATTTTCAAATCGATAGAATTTGTGGAACATAGTTAAATAATTAGAGATGTAATGAAGCTATATATAATCATATAAGGAAGCACTACTTAATAATTACATAAAAGATAGAAGACGAGTTTCTAGTAGTATTCAAGTCAATACCTATATACAAATTAGTATTACTAATGATGTCATTGTTCTAATATTCATAATAATGTAAAAATTGTAAATAAAAATATTAGGGGTACCGAAAAGTAATCAAAATTTCTTCAATGAGCTCATTCACAGTTAGTTTGTGAAGAAATTTTGATTACTTTTCGCTAATATTTTACGATATAATGTTTTTTACGACTCTAGTTAGTGAACTTTCTCAGAAGACTAAGTTTTGTTATTTCCTATTGCTATGTCTTTTAGACGTAACCGATTTTAAATTGCGATTATTCAACGAGTTTCGAATAAAACTTAACAAAAATTTACTGGTAAGTACAACATTAACAAAAGAATATAATAGTGTAATCGAGCGATTAAAAAAATGTAATTTATTTATAAAAAATTAATTTTGTAATAAACAATTTGATATTTAAGCAACTTCTGGATGAGATAAAACAATATTTTTTGTTTATTTAAAAGCTTTAACATTAAGCTACTGATATCTGCAAAAAAATTTTGGTAATATTCATAAGAAACAAAGTTATGAATTTTCGAACATTGTCGCGGAGACACTGCAGGCGCGTCGCGCGCGCGATTTGTCTACTGCATAGTAGACGAAAGCTCGCCAGCGAGGCGCGAGCGCGCGCGACGCGCCTGCAGTGCCTCCGCGACAAGTTTTGAAAATTCATAACTTTGTTTCTTATGAATATTACCAAAATTTTTTTGCAGATATCAGTAGCTTAATGTTAAAGCTTTTAAATAAAAAAAAATATTGTTTTATCTCATCCAGAAGTTGCTTAAATATCAAATTGTTTATTGCAAAATTAATTATTTATAAATAAATTAAACTTTTTTAATCGCTCGATTACAATATTATATTCTTTTGCTAATGTTGCACTTACCATTAAATTTTTGTAAAGTTTTATTCAAAACTCGCTGAATAATCGCAATTTAAAAAGAAAGTAGCCTAAAAACTAATTTGTTTATAACTTTTGTAAAAATAAAAATTTTGTAAAAACATTTTAGGAGATTACATTTAACATATGTATAAATAATTGTCGCCAAAAAAAAAAATAGAAAATTCGATATGCTGATTTTTGGTGGCCCACTTCAGAAAACTTGACTCTTTAAGAGATGCATTGACGAGAAGAGTCGGTCTTGCTTCAATATTCAAACGTGCTACGAGTGTTCTAAGGTTTGTACGTGTGCTTTTCTTCTGCAGTATTTGTAATAATTTTTTTTAAGTATTTAGAATTATAGCGTGTCTATTTCAAGAAAATGTCGGAAACCAGTAGCGACAATAAATGCATTCGCTGTGATGTGTCTCTAAAAAAATATCGTTCGAGAGCAAAACGAACTACCACGGAAGATGACATAACCAAGTACCAGGCACATTGTGATAAACCCGTGATCGTTGGATCTGCATTTTGTAATAAATGCAGATTAGATATTTACAAAGAACAGCAAAAGCGAAAACAGCAAGAAAATGACAGCAATAGTGATGATGGTACAAAAGATCCAGACTTTCAAACGAAAGACAGTATTGAGTTGACAGTGAACATCGTAGAACTTCCATTCAAAAGAACGGTATCTACTCACAAATATGTTGTGTCTTGTGTCAGTCAACAGAGAAACTCATTGTGATACCATTAGAAACACGTCTTCAAACTTTAATGGAAAGGAGAATATATGTACCGAGAGGTTCATCAATGTTGCCCTCAGCACATTATTAAAAAGAAATTTTACACTGAAGAACTTAGTTTATTGCGTATTCATTCTGCATGGAGTTCAATGAATGCAAGCGAAGTCACGTTGTCTTTGGACCGATTGGCAAGTATTACAGACATGCCATTATTTACAAAAATAGCAGACGGTTCCATAAATGAAGAACAACTTTATGCATTTACCGGCCTTAATTGGGACAATATTAAAAAAATAGAAAGCATGCTGACAAGTATGAGAGACAGCGAATCTCGCACCGTAACACAGGCGCTGGTTATGTTTTTATTTAAATTAAGAAGTGGCAGTTCCAGTAGATTAATTAAAAATATATTCGGGTTACAACATGAACAAGAGGTTTCAGAATATTTCCGACAAATAATAATTAATGGATTTGAAAAAGATATATTACCGAATCATTTTGGGATAAATGCAAAATCGAGAAACGATCTTATTTTAAAGGAAACAACGTATAAACCCAAAAAACTTTTCGATACTGGAGAATCTGCGTTAATAGTAATTTTTTATGGCACTTTTACGTAAAACATGAAAAAAAGTAAAAACAACGTATATCAAAGAAACTCGTATTCTGGACAGAATAAAAAACATCATTATGTAAGCCTTTTACAATTTGCACAACAAATGGATACATTATTGATACAGCAGGTCCATTCGACGGTACCCTAAATGACGCGGCAATCATGAAAATTTTATTAGAAGAAGATGTTAATGGAATAAGTAGCCTTCTACAGCCGGGTGATTTTTGCATTGTGGATCGTGGTTTTCGCGATGTCGTCGAGTACATGAAAGGTAAAGGCTATCGCGTTTTGATGCCGGCTTGCAAAGGACATCCAGCACAACTGACAACCGAAGAAGCCAATACATCGCGATTTATAACTAAAATAAGATGGGTTGTTGAGGCCGTTCACGGTGACATCGGACAAAAATATCGACTATTACGTAATAAAATGGATAATAAAGTTTTACCAAGTCTGAAGAATTCATTATGTCGAATCGCATCCTTTTTATACAATGCACTAGCTGCAATACCCGTCACCGACGGGTGGATTTCTTTTAATTGTATAACATTTATATGTAGATATATTTCAATTGTAAAAAATTGAAACATATCTATACAAATTTCAAACATATCTAAACAACTTTCCGATCTTCAAGGTCAAAGTTGGCATCAAGGTCAAACGAAACATAGCCTATGTTTTGCGCAATATATAGATGTACTTCAGTATAAACAATCATCAAGTTCTCGCTAGCCATTCTCACGTCAACCCGTAACATACAAACAAAACCTTTCCGATCTTCAAGGTCAAAGTTGGCATCAAGGTCAAACGAAACATAGCCTATGTTTTGCGCAATATATAGATGTACTTCAGTATAAACAATCATCAAGTTCTCGCCAGCCATTCTCACGTCAACCCGTGACATACAAACAAAACCTTTCCGATCTTCAAGGTCAAACTTGGCATCAAGGTCAAACGAAACGTAGCCTATGTTTTGCGCAATATATAGTAGTACTTAGGTATAAAAAATCATCAAGTTCTCGTCAGCCGTTCTCACGTCAACCCGTAACATACAAATGAAACCTTTCCGATCTTCAAGGTCAAAGGTGGCATCAAGGTCAAACGAAACATAGCCTATGTTTTGCGCAATATATAGTAGTACTTAGGTATAAAAAATCATCTAGTTCTCATTAGCCGTTCTCACGTCAACCCGTAACATACAAACAAACAAAAACAGACAAACAGACATTTGAACTAAGACTGGATTCGGGTTCTACTCGTCAAGATTGATAAGAAAACGAAGTTTGAGGCAATTCTAAGAAAAGTACAGACATGACGAGAATTTTATTTATATAGATTTGGCAAAAGATTAGAAACGGACCCAGAAATCAGAGACGTAATTGAACCGTTCAATGTACAAATCGATTAACTCCATTTTTTCCATTTTTTAAATTTGTTATTTAGAAAGGATTTTAAAAAGCAATGTATGCTATTTTATCATTTATGTCAACTTCATTTTTCATGGAGTTAATCGATTTGTGCACTGAGCGGCTCAATTATTGATTATATGAAGAAACGTCGAACTGAACAGAACACCCTACAACAATTAATAGAAGACGAAAAATTAAGTCGTCGTAAAAAGCCATTTAAGGGCGGGGTACTGTTTGTAAACTTTTTTTTTTCATTTCTTTTTTAAATTTCATTTTATGAATGTACAACATCTGAAGAATGTTGTACTAAATTTTTAGAGCATTTGGAGCAAAACTAAGGAAGATATAGCGATTTAATCAACGGCTGCTCCGAGTCACTACGCTCCGATTTTGTATACTTGCGCGACAGCTGCACGGCTGTTTTTTGACTGTTTTTCGTTAGAATTTTAACATTTTATACGTTTGTGAGTGAAAATACCGAGAAAAGTTAGCAGAGAAGAAAGAAAAAGGAGAAGTTCACGGCATCGATGATTCTGAGTAAGTATACAGCGAGAACAAGAGAATTATTTTGATTTTTTACTGTTTAAAACTTTAAATCGATTTTCCCACACTTCATAATTTCAAAGTCGGTGGAGGCTGTCATTTCAAATCCACTGTACCGATCCTCTCCAAATTTTGTACATTACTTCTCTGTATAAATCATGAGGTAACGCTGTCGAGTTTTTAAAAAATTTGTTGTTATTTTTTATTTTACAATAATAATTAGACCGATTTTTTAAAGCGAAAATCGCGTTTTTCGCTTTCTAGTGTCACCAAAACTTGAAAAATAAAAAAAAAGAAAAAAACTCGACAGCGTTACCCGGGGAAACTCATAAAATAACAAAAACAATTTGATTTTTTTATTTCAGATGATCGAGTTCCGAGATACGACCTCCACCGCAAAACACCTTTTTTTCGAGACGTCTCCTGAGATTGGCTGCCAACGGTTTAATTTTCGATATTTTTGACTGAAAATTTAACAAAATGTTTTGTAAATTACATACGACAATACTGTAATTAGCTAATTTAAAATGCATTACCCGTATCTTTTAAAAAAATTATTGAAAAAGGCTCTTTTTTTGACAGAATTAACAGTACCCCGCCCTTAAATCAACAACTTCCAACGAGCTAGTAGACTTTCCCGGAAGCGAATAATATTGTGCGGGTAAAAATTCAGTCCCGACATATTAATCGAAAAATGTACCAATGTTACATTCAATATGTACCAAATTCGAAAACCTACACAGCAATTGCAGGCTACACATGTGACTGTGCTAACAGAAACCGAACTGTAGGGTGCTGTTCGCACGTGGCGTCAATTATTTATTATTTATCCCATGGTCGATTTAAATCGATAATTGTAAAACCAGCGAAGATATTAACGAACATATTTGATGTTAGAAATACCTTTCCATTTATTGATGAAAATAGCGACGAAGACTGAATAAATATTTTACAACTAATTTTTATTCGTACGTCAATGAGTAAGTACCCATGAATGTATAGCTCCGTTACATCTCTAATTATTCAACTATGTTCCACCAATTCTATCGACTTGAAAATTTTACACATAAGAGATACATAATAGATCATTATTTTACAATTTTTTGGTGGTGGTACCTCAAAGGGTTGTTTACTACCCATATCCCTAAAAAATAGATTATTTTTTTTCAGCCGGTTGCAGTTGATGTAAAATTTTCAAAAAATATGTCTTATAGAGGGGATCAATGCGCGTATTTCAGTATTTTTTTCATCTAGATATCTCAAGTAGTTTCCGAGAAAAAAAATGTTAAAAAATGTTATTTAAGGGGTTAGGCCAGTTTAGGATTTTCGAAAAATCGATTTTTTTCTTGGTCCCAAATGATCCCGTGGTATCTGAAAAATGATGTCCCAAAAGATTATGGCCGAGACAAATCTCAGAGTACTCGATTTTAGTACACGGCCACTCGGTCCGCAGCGAGCTACTACTCAAAACTTCAAACGCGTTTATCTCTAAATTTTAAATATATTTATAAAATTACATTAACCATAAAAGTACATAGTGGTGGTACCTCAAAGGGTTGTTTACTATCCCCACCCCTAAAAAATAGATTATTTTTTTTCAGCCGGTTGCAAGTTGATGTAAAATTTTCAAAAAAATATGTATTATAGAGGGGATCAATGCGCGTATTTCAGTATTTTTTTCATCTAGATATTTCAAGTAGTTTCCGAGAAAAAAAATGTTAAAGTTAAGGGTGTTTACCCTTATATTACCCTTCAACGATGAGCTAGCGACTTGAAATTTTAGGGTATTATTTTGCACACTAAGAGAAGTGGTTTGCGCATACACTCAACGAAAATCGACGTGGGGGCTGATTCACTATGCTTACCCTGCTAGACCCTTTCTGACGATTTTTTTGGCAATTTTTTTCAGAAGTGCGCCATTTTGTCAAAAATCAATATATCGAAAAAGTGATATGTACTTTTATGGCTGCTCTAAAATATAATCGAAAAAAAGTAATTGACTTATTAGAATTAAAAAATTACAGGCGGTGCGTTTCCGGCAGTTTGGCCTGGAAAAACGGAGGCGTCTTCGCAAAAACGCTGCACAACCGCCATTTTGAACATAATCGCTTCAAAAAAATTAGCTTATACAGCCGATGATATGTATAACAAACACCCTTTTTCGTAATTGCGATTTATTTTATAGTTTGTCTAAAAAAAATTCCTAAAAAAGGTATATTTTTTCGGCCTCTAGAGCGGCCTATCCCCTTAATAAACAAAAGAAGCACTTATAGGGTAAATGCATGGATGGTTAAGCAAACTCTCATGCTTTTTTATCAAAATAATATACTAAAATACAAATAAGTTATAATCAAATGAATTATATTATTGTAAAAATATGTAATTAACTGGAAAAAAATTACTAAAACTTTGTGAAACTTCGTAGTAATTAACAAAAAAGAAAAATTTATGAAAAAGACCAAAACCCAGTAGATGGACGAAATCTCCAGTAGATGGACAGCCAATACCAATAGATGGACGCAAAATTTTCTTATATTTTTGCAATTTTACTATTTTATTACGATATTTATAGCTTTTTAGTGAAATACGAGCATAATAATGTATACATACCTTATTTTTTTATTCATTTATAATAGTAATAACAAACAACGTTTACCGGACATCTGTCACATATTCACTAGTGGTGGCGCTCTTGAAGCAAAACTTCGTCATGTCAAATTTAAATATTTTTTTTATCATTATTACAAATATAAAGATGAAAAAAATCACTTTTTGCAATCAGGACTACGTATAGCCATAAAGAAAATTATGACTTTACGATTTCGTTCTTAAATTTAATGTAATTACTTTTGGAAATAATATTTGTCCATCTATTGGAGGGTGTCCATCTATTGGTGTGTTTACCCTATTTAAAATATTTTTAAAAAATTCATATTCGCAATACAGATGTCAACAAAATCCCCTCAAAAAATGATTTTACGAAGCTGAAATTTCCATTTATTTTATATACACCTGTAAAATAATTGAAAATTGCACATCGGGCGCACGCACATAGGTATACGCCGTTGAATCGATCCCAAAACGCGGTGTTTATGATTTCCGAGTGTAAAATAAACAAATCTAATATTCATGACTTTCTAAAACAGACGATCCCGAAGTTCGCAGTAATATTCCATAACAAGCGGAACAGACGAATGAAGCACCAGAAACAGCAGCAGCCGTGGTAGTCGTCGTAGTTGAACTCAACTCGACTCTCATATATGGAATATGATTAAATTGGTCTTGGAATCCAATTGCACGAGCCATAATAGGAATTTCAACGATGGAATTTAATTACATTTTCGAAAAAGCCGCCGGTGAGGGTAAACGCCGGGGTGGAAAAGTATCGACACTGGGGGGGGGGGGGGGGATCCTCGAAAGGATTGAAGAACATCAAAAAAATATGTGAACCAAAAAAAAAAAAAACCATAATTGTTCATATTGTTGGGAAGCAGAGGTTCTAATTGCAAGCTCGGAATGCTACGTTTCGCAATTAATAACTCCGGCTGTGTGGGTATTAAATGCGGTTTCTATCGACTCTCCTTTATTTTTTTTATTTTTCTTTTCCTCCCTCCACCCCCCCTGCTTCTTAAGAATCATTATTCTGCCCTTTGTTTAGGTATCCTCGTGAATATTCATTCGAAAGCCATGCAATTTCTTATTCTATGATGGATAGTGCCCGGAACGAGGAACGGAGCGAAGAAAAAGGGAAGAGAAGTCTGCGGAACGCGCAATGGGAAAGAGACCTACTTCTTTGCACTTCTTTACTTTTCCTCGCGTGCATCATTTTATATGTACTCTGGCAAACGAGACAAAGACTTTATTCCTTCCCTCCTGTCTTCATCTATCATATTTTTCCTTTACGGTGAGCGCAGAGACAAAATGCCGTATTGATGTATTCAACGCAACGATGCAGCCACAGGGGTGAGAAGGGGATGAACGAGGGAAACGAGGGGAGAGGGTGAAGGTGTTGATGGTGTCGATATATTATGTATTATATATAATAGTTCGTTGATATGCATATTGCAGATGCAGTCGAGAGAGCTTTAGGGGCTGTTGAAAGATACGAGGGGTCGGGGGTGCGAAGGAAGGGGGTAATTAGGAGTGTTTCGTGGTGGCTGGAATTTTTAGGCTGAAATTCGGGGGTTTTGGGGTTGGATCGTTTCTTCCCCAGGTACGAATTTTCGGAGTTAAGGGTGGAAGAAAGTGAAATTGAATAAAGAAAATGGAGATTTTTTTAAAATTAAAAATTAGTAATTTTTGAAACATATTTTTTGGAAATTTGGAATTTTTAAGGGTGGAAGTAGGGAGTTTTAGGATTCGAAGGGTGAAGAAGAGGTTTGTATGATTTTTTTTTCGTGAACTATGAATTTTTTACGTTGGGGGATGGAAATGGTGGAATTGAATTAGTAAAAACGTAGAATTATCTTTTTTTTTTTAATTGAAAGTTATTAATTTTAAGAAGACCTTTCTTGAGAACTTGAAACTTTTAAGGGTGAAAGAAGAGAGCCTTGGAATTCAGAGGGGTTGAAGCAAGGGTTTGTGGGATTTTTCTTTTCTTTCTTATAAATTTTGGAAAATAAG
Organism: Gasteruption jaculator; assembly: GCA_949825005.1. NCBI lineage: Eukaryota > Metazoa > Arthropoda > Insecta > Hymenoptera > Gasteruptiidae > Gasteruption > Gasteruption jaculator. Next base: position 6,627,160 of record OX463762.1, read on the forward strand.
TGGTGGAGTAGATGAGATCGGATAAAAAAAAAGACAGCGAAATTTCGAAAACAACACTTCGCGGAAAAAGGGTTTTTGAAAAACAATATTTGAGAACAATCGTGTCACGATATCAGATTCATAGCGTGTGTGTATAATACCCATTGTTAAATTCACAGAAAGAAATAAGAGGAACGGGGAAATTCGGTTTAATTTCAGAATTTTAATTGCTACTTTACCGGAAGATTTATTCAGCGAAAGTGGAACGCAGTTTATTTCATCGTTCCTTTTTACTACTTCCACGGAGACGATTTGCAACAATTCCCTGGCGCCGATGTTGATTTTGTCACGACCCAGATTAAGCCCTTATCGGGACAATCCAGGTTATCATTTCTCGATCAAAAAATATTAACCTAAAATTAGCTTCCAAAATCCCACCCCCAAATTTGAAAATTCGTACCTTGCAAGCAAAAAATCGTAGAAACTCGCGCTTCATCCTCTACGAACCCCAGAACCTTTTACTTTCATCCCCCAAAATTAAACTTTCCCTAAAAAAATTGATTCCATGGAAAAAAAAATCATAATTAAAGAAAAAAACCTCGATTGTCCCTTTTTAGTAAATTAATAACCTCGACTTGGAAAGTCCCACCCTTAACTTAAAAATTTCGTACCTCAAAAGTGGAAAATCGTAGAAACTTCCGTTTCATCCTTAATGAATCCCAGAATCCTCTACTTCCATCCCCAAAAATTTAGCTTTCTTTAAAAAAATTGTCACTATAGGAAAAAAAATGATTAGTAAAGAAAAAACCTCGTATCTCCTTTTTTGGTAAATTAATAACCTCGACTTCCAAAATCCCACTCTTCACTTCCAAAATTCGTACCTCGCGAATGAAACCTCGTAGGTGGTCCTTCTTCATCCCCTACGACTCCCAGAACCCTCTACTTTCATCCCCCAAAGATGGTTACCACCGGAAAAAAAGTATTAATAAATAAGAAATAAAAAAGTGGCACTGAATCTTAAAGAACGGGACAGACGTGTTATCGTTTTTTTAAATCAGAATCTCCAGGGAAACTCGAGATCTGCGTACGTACGGGGAAGTTAAGATAATGAATAGCGTATTGTTTGATAAATTAAAGACATTTAATTCGGTGGTAAACGCGTTAGTTAGCTGCTGCAATTGTTACAATTTCAACTTCGTTTCAACGGAGCAAAGTTTCACTCGACTCCTCTCCCAAACGGACATTTATGGAAATATAATTCGCTGCGAGAGCATATATATACATGTGTGTGTGTGTGTGTGTGTATCCCTTATTCATAAGTTTTGCTGCAGCACCAGGTTTCTGCATGTGCAGTGAAAGGCATACACGCGCATACCCACCCCCCGCAGAGCTACTATTACTAATACTAATACCCCCAACCCATCCCCGAGCTTTCGTGAAACTGTTTCTCCATATGCAGACATCACACGTAAGCGAGGATGCAGATGCACATATATATGTATGTATTTCCCAGTTGGATGGACCAACGAACGACGACTGTATTACGAGACGTAACCTCCTTTTTCTTTCCTCGACTGTGGATATATATAAATATATGTATGTATATGTATATATATATATATATTCTAACGCAACATGCATCTTTCTTCTCCCTCGCAGTACAAGAAGTCTCGTTGGTTCGCGTCAGAGGAACGTGCATACGTAGCCTACATTTCATTCGGCTCTTTTTCCACTTGCAGCGTGAAGCCGAGGGTGCAATCGCAGTTTGCCAGGCGTCGGTTGCAGCTTAAACATTCTTAGGGGATGCATTATATTTTTCACTTTTGCACCAAGAAGAAGAAAGAGGGAAAAGGATCCTTGGTGCTTTTTATGAAAAGGGTAGCAATCGTAAAAGGTGCAGGATCTAGAGAAAGGGGTGAAGGTGGGGGTAGAAAATCCTGGGAGAAAGAAAAGAAGAAAGATATCTAGGGGTTGTAAATTCCATCGTTGCAGGGAACCGGCCAGGTTGCAGGTCCGGGGGGTGGTAGTACAATAAAATTTGCCGACCCGTGAGGATTTCGAAGGTGGAAAAACAACCCTAGTGAAAATTTTAAGTATCCGTGGAATTTTTTATTTCGTACAACGGTCGCAATTCAAAAGGTTTCGGTTTTTTTTTCTTTTTCCACCAAAATATTTTGAAACTTCGTAAGTTTCCCCTGAAAATTTCAAATATGTAGAAACTTTTCTCGAAAAGTAGCGAATTTCTAAAGCGAATATGGAGATTCTTCCTTGGATTCCTTTTTCTTTGTTTAAATAAAAAAGGTACCCTTCGGCTTTGAAAATTCGTAACTTTGGAGAAAATGATTAGAGCGACCTCTATAATAGCTCATTTTGAAGGTTGGCGTCTCTATTTTCACCACCGTAAATTTCAAGTACCTGAGAAATTTTGCTCGAAAGCTGAGAATTTCTAAAATCGAAATTGAATTTTCCCATTCCTCTCAAAATATTATTTCCTTGCCAAAATATTGGGGTTTGGAAATTCGTAGTTTGGAAAGAAGAAATAGCACCCACCTCTGCGATAAATCATTTGAAAGCTTGGATTCTCTACTTCAACTCCTATAAATTGCAAATTCTTGAAAAATTTTGGTCAGGAGTAGCGAAATTATAAACCGACAATAAACTTTTTCGGATCCCCTTGAAATGTTATTTCCCAAGTTTCGGGTTCTCTCCCCTTGAAACGTTACCCAGTGAATTGCGACCGGCAAAAAATTGAAAAACTGATTCGAGGGAATTTGAGAGAGAGAGAGAGAGAGAAAGTTAGAGAGAGAGTGAGAGAGAGGGAAAAAATACCAACAATTACAGTTTTCCAATTTACGGAAACTCCTTTTCCGAACTAACTACTAGCAGTCGCAGAAAATAACAATGTTTTATACTGGGAAAAATCCGGAAGTGAAAAAAAATACCTCCAACTCCATTTACTACCCCTGCCACTTCTCTTCTGCACCAGTACTACCACCAGGAACAACAACAACAACACACACAAAACCTTAAAGATTGAAATTTGGAGACAGAATGGAAGCTAATTTCACTTGTAAATTGACGATAATCAATATAGAAGCTCCGAGCGAAGATTATATTCTATATTCCGCACAGACGTCTTCCCAATGAAATTCAAATTCGTCGAACCATAGGTATTTCTAATTAAATCCAAATAATACTCATCGGGAAAATCAAATCCCGGCAGGTCGAGATCGAGACGTTGACTTTGCGAGTGTATTGGGAAAAAAGAGAATTTATTTTTTACCCTGAAAATCAATAATTCACCCGGGGGTTGCGAAAAAAGAATTCCCAGATTCTGATTAAGAAAGAAATGGAAATTTTTCCAACAACAACCATAATAATAATAATAATAATAATAATAATAATAATAACAATAAATTTTCCTTTGCTTTTAATCGAAAACCAAATATTCTAAAAAATTCTGGGATTTTTAAAAAATAAATTTCGGGGTAAAGAAGAGGACGTGTTTTTAGGGGAATTTAAAAATACCGACGCAATCTAATTCTGGTATTTCGAAATGTCGACAATGACGTCACTAAAATAAAGAAAAGAAAAGCAATGAATTTTTAATCTCGGAAAAAAATCAATAACCGGTAATAATTGAATCAGGTGTAAAAAAAATTTCGAGATTCTAAATAAACAAAGATTTGCTTCGATAATAATAATAATAAAAATAATAATAACAACAACATCGACGGTAATAAAATTTTCTTTGGTTTTCCCAAAAAATAAAAAAAATTTCCAAATTATCGGTGCATGATAATAATAACGAGAATAATACTAATATAGACCATCTAAGGATCCTATATTAAATTTAATAATAATAATAATAATAAAAAAAGTAAATCACTACTACTACTATTATCACTAATAAAAATAATTAAATCAAAATTATATTTGCTACCGTTCCAAACCGAGAGAATCCGCCGAATATCTGTGTCTTGCTAAAAAAAAATCTGGGGACGAATTAGAGAACGGGGCAGAGTTGCAAAAAATGCATTATTTTAATAGTGAATTTTTGATTTGACTAACAATTAAATTAAAAATATTTAATTAAAAAATATTTCAATTAATAATTTTGTTGAAAATGCATCAAAATAATTGCCTTAATTAATAAATTTTTGTTCGATGACTAATTAAACAAATTCAATTAATGCATTATTTAAAAAATTGCAATTTTTTACGGATTAATTTTGCATTTTTATTCTATTAATTCTATTAATAATTTTAAAAGATTGAATTGATGGATTTTTTAAAAAATAGTAAATGTCAATCACCTAATTTTTGCATTTTTCAAAAAATTTGTTAATTGGATAAATTTAATTTATGCATTTTTTGAAAAATGCATTAACTTGAAACATTTGATTTTTGCATTTTATAACGCTGTAAAATCTACTGCAGTGTAAAATAAAAATTTCTTTAAAAAGTTGATTCTTAAAAATTTTTGTGATACATCACCAGATGTTTTCATTGAGTATAAGTTTGTAAGTCTAATAAATTTACAAAAATATTGATAATATAATTTCAGCATTTCTTAAAAATCTTGTGAAAAATTTAATTCTTGCACTTTCGTAAAAATACAACGCCAACGAAAATTTATATTAATTCAATTCATGTATCTACTTGAAGAGTAAAAGTTATAACATTTAATTATTTGATTTTTGAATGAATAGATTTTTAAGAAAAATTAATTAATGCATTTTTTAAAAAAATGAGTAATTGACAAAAATTTAATTAATGCATTTTTTGAAAACAAAATAATTTAAAAAATTCCATTAATGAATTTGTGGAAAACTGGATAATTGAGAAAATTCCATTAATGCCTTTTTGAAAAAATGATTAATTAATACTACTTCAATTGTGAATTTTTTAAAAATATAATAATTCAGGTATTTATAATTATAAATTTTATTTAAAATGAACAATGGAAAATTTGTAATTTAAACAATTTGCAACCCTGGAACGGGGGGAGGGGGGTTGTTCTTCCAACAATTCGTTCTTCAGAGTGAGGTTGTTGAAAAGATTCGAACATACGCATTCTCCGGCGGATGCTAAAAGTAGGACCAACTTCCTGCTGAAAGCGAACTAGGAAATCGCGAGTGAGTAGGGGATGCATATACATATATATATACGTAGATATACATGTACATACACGTACTTATAATTGGCTTTATCTATCCAATAGGGGAGTATTAGTGGAAGTTTTCATAATGAAAATGATAGTTTAGCACGCAATCTTTATAAACAGTTTTAAGTATTATATGTATCCGCGCTGGGGGTTGGTGCATATAGTTGCATTTTTCTCGCTGTGTGGGTCTGTACGTACGGAGGCAGCAGCAGTAGCAGCAGCAGCAGTGGCAGTGGTAACGGTAGCTGCAGTAGCCAGTATGTCTGCACGATATTACTATTTGCACAAAATTACCTTGCTGTAAGATTACCTCTCCCACTTGGAAATAACACTTTAGCATACTATACATTTCGATCAAGCTTTTGTTGGCTAACAAACTTCACGTTGGCTCGCCAGCATAGCTGGTTGGCTGGCTGGCTGGCTGGCTGGCTGGCTGGCTCGCTGGCTCGTTCGTCGCATGCAACCCCTACATTGAACCTTGTAATTATTTCTTTCTTTATTTCCATCGTCCTTCGCGGTATTCTTGAAAAGGGACGCCGCCGGAAATGCAGAAACGCTACAAGAGCTTACCAAGAAATTAGAAACGTGACAACAGAGAGTTTTCAATTTTTATCTCATAATTAGCAGTTTTTGCAAGGCATTTTTTGGAACTCTGAAATTTCAGGGAACGAAAGTAGAGGATTTCGAGATTCAAAGGGGATGAAGCGGATTTAGGTAAGATTGTTCATTCCCGAAATATGATTTTTTGAAATCGGCGTGGAAAGGTGAAGTGCGATGAAGAAAAAATAGGAATTTTTGTATTTTTTTAAAAATCATTTTGGGTGAGAATTTTTGGAAGATTTGGGATTTTTTGAGGTGAAAGCAGAGGAATTCGGGTTTCAAAGGGAATCAAACGGGGGTAGGTGATTTTATTCGTTTCCGAGATATGTATTTTTTAAGTTAGGGGTAGGGAAGATGAGTTTGGAGAAATAAAAAAAAGGAGAATTTCTTTGACTCTTGTTGAAAATTATTAACTTCGTGAGGAACATTTTTGGGAATTGTGGGTATTTTAGGAGTGAAAATAGAGGATACCGAGCTTCAACAAGGACGAGGTGATGGGATTTTTATATTCCATGGGATTTTTATATTCCAAGATACAAATTTTTGAAGTTAGACATGGAGAAAATGAGACGAAATTTTGAAACACACCAAAAAAATTTGTATTTTTCATTGTGAAATTAGTACAAAAAGGAAAAAATTATTTAGAAATTTGAATTTTTAAGGGATGAAACTAGAGACTCTTAGGTTTCAAGAGGGTTACGGCAAAAGTTTCTACGATTTTTCTTTCTGGAGTTTTTAATTTTGGAAATTTGGGGTGGAAAAAATAAGACCAAATCTTAATAAAACCGTGAACCTTTTAATTTTACCTTTTGAAATTCGTAACTACGCAATTCCAATTTTCGGGAACTCAAAATTTACGGGGCGAAAAGTAGATCTTTTGACCTACAAATGCCATAAACCAGAAGCTTCCACGGTCGTATCACCCCACGTTACGAATTTCAGATGTTGAAGTTGGAGAACAGTCTGAAAGGAGAAAGTTCACGCCTGTTTCGAAATTTGTAAGAGGAAAATTGTTGAGCAATATGAAATTTATAAGGGTTGAAAGAGAACCTACCCTTCTACCTTTCTACGAAAGCTTGAAACTGCCTGGTAGTATGTACGTATTATACAATTTTTCCTTCTCACTGTGGAAAGTTTCCAAATGGTCTTGTAAGACAAAAACAAAATAAGTAGGGTAAACACACCAATAGATGGACACCCTCCAATAGATGGACAAATATTATTTCCAAAAGTAATTACATTAAATTTAAGAACGAAACCGTAAAGTCATAATTTTGTTTATGGCTACGTATATGTAGTCCTGATTGCAAAAGTGATTTTTTTCATTTTTTTTATTTGTGATAATGATAAAAAAAATATTTAAATTTGACATGACGAAGTTTTGCTTCAAGAGCGCCACCACTAGTGAATATGTGACAGATGTCTGGTAAACGTTGTTTGTTATTACTATTGTAAATGAATAAAAAAATAAGGTGTGCATACATTATTATGCTCATATTTCACTAAAAAAGCTATAAATAACGTAATAAAATAATAAAATTACAAAAATATAAGAAAATTTAGCGCCCATCTATTGGTATTGGCTGTCCATCTACTGGGGTTTTGGTCTTTTTCATAAATTTTTCTTTTTTGTTAATTACTACGAAGTTTCACAAAGTTTTAGTAATTTTTTTCTAGTTAATTACATATTTTTACATTAATATAGTTCATTTTATTATAACTTATTTGTATTTTAGTATATTATTTTGATAAAAAAGCTGAGAGTTTGGTTAACCGTCCATCTATTCATTCATTTACCCTAAATCTTAAAAAAATAGAATTTATATTTTTTCTTTTTCAGGAAAATCAAGGAAAATTAGAAAAAAAAGCGGACGCGAAGTTCTTAATTTTCAGCAGCGAGTAGAGTCGCAAATTTTCTTTCCGGCTTTTCCTTTTCTTCGAGGCAGAACTGTAAATTTCGGCAGTATTTCAAGTCTTCCAAAAATAAGCTTCTCCTGCCGTTAAATCTGAAGATTTGTCGCGTAGCTACGATTCGCACGAACGACGATAAAATACATACCTAACATCCACATCGTTTCTCTTATAGGTAAGTTTTACACGGAAAACTTTGCATACGCTATGTGTGCTGCGAAGTAAGGAAATATATATTCCCAAGTTACGAGTTACATTATTGAAAAGAATTTCCTATTTAAACAAGAAGGAAGCAAACGGAAAGATGAATGTTTGTTATACCGGAATCGAGAAAATCGGCTAACAAAAATTTCTACAAATCGGGGCTTTCTCGTAATTTCGCACTGACACCCTCCGGAGACACGGGGGTGGTACATTCCACTTTATTCGACATAATAAGACATTTTTTGAAATATTAGAATTTTTTGTTTAGGAAAATAAAGCAATTTTCAAATTTTTTCATAATAATTTTGTATTTCAAATCTAAAAATTCGTAACACGAAGAGGAAAAATTGTAGAAACTACAGATTTTTACCCTTTAAAGTTTGACATTCTCAGATTTTGCTGCAACAAATTCAGAGTTCCTAAATTTGTCTTTGAAAGTTACGACTTTTTTAGGAGGAAAGAAAATTTTGAATTTCATCGAAATTTAAACTTTTTTTAAATCAACTGGTAAAATTTTTCTACTTTTCATCCCATAAATTTTGAGTTCCCGAAAATTGGAATTACGTAGTTACGAATTTCAAAATGTAAAATTAAAAGGTTCTCGGTTTTATTAAAATTTGGTCTTATTTTTTCCACCCCAAATTTCCAAAATTAGTAACTCCAGAAAGAAAAATCGTAGAAAAATCGTGGCAACCTCCATTTGAGCTCATTCTCACCCCTAAACATTCTGCTTCTAACCCTAGAAGTTTCGAATTCCTAAAAAAAGTTTCTCCGTAAATACAAATTTTTTTACTTTCCGAAATCATCCCTCGTAGGAATAATGCAGAAATTTACTTGCAGTCCGTAAGAAAAAATTTAAAAAAAATTCATATCTGAAGAACAAAAAATCGTGGAAACCCCTGGTCAGTTTCATTTCCACCTCGAAACGTTTCACTTTTATCACAAAAAATTTCAAATTTGCTAAAAATTCCTCCTTCAAGTGAGCGATTTTATAATCCGAACTGAGAAATATCCTTTTTTCGTTTCAAACGAAACCCACCCCTAACTTCAAAAATTCATATCTGGGGAACAAAAAATCGTGGCAACCTCCATTTGAGCTCATTCTCACCCCTAAACATTCTGCTTCTAACCCTAGAAGTTTCGAATTCCTAAAAAAAGTTTCTCCGTAAATACAAATGTTTTTACTTTCCGAAATCATCCCTCGTAGGAATGATGCAGAAATTTATCTGCAGTCCGCATAAAAAAATTGAAAAAATGTTTGCATTCATTATGGTGCATTTTTTTTTCTTTCTTTTAGGTAAATCAATAAATTTCCTTCATTTTGCCGCTCCTGTATAATTTAGAAAGTCGAGTTTACCTGCCCATTGTTATGTTTATTTCGTTTCGATCGGACACATCATATAATACCTATTTAAACGGTTCTAGGAAACGGGAAAGAATGTATAGGACGTGTCGTGCATGGCGTGCATGTCGAATTAAATAAGCGCATGTTGCATTGTTCATTTGCCCTCTACGTGCAGTTAGCGTTGCTGTTATCACTAACGTAAGCGATACGTTGATGCGGAAGAATAATGATCGATGCAGACGTATCGTCCCGAACAGGAATTTCCTACGACTTGAATTATAATAAAATAACCTCGGGCCGAAGGATTGCAGTTGGAGCCAGTATCGGACCAAGTCAACAGCCTCTGATCCGGTACTTGACCGAGTCGATAAAGTTTGCGTGGAATTAATGCAACCTAATTTCGGTGCTAAAAGTGACGTACGAATTATCATGCTTGACTTTGAAAATTCTGCTGCAGTTCAATGCAGTGGATAAGGATCCCTCTCTCGTTACTGGAAATTGCGGTTTTTTGTGAAACATTTTTTGGACAATTCGGGATTTTTGAAAGTTCAAAGATTCTATGGAGGATTCAGGATTTTATTTTTTGTAGAATTTAATTTTTTTGAAATTAAAAAATTGTATCTTTAAAAGGATTGATGGTAGAGATTTCCGGTTTGTCGCAATTCGAAGCTTGAAATACGTCCTCTCGATCCCGTAAATTTGAATATTTACAAAAATTGTTGCCATTAGTTAAGAATTTTCAAAATAAATATAGTCCTTTCGAATATCTTCAAAATTGGAGATTGCCAATTTCAAGAACCTCAATTTGAAAATTCGTAATTTTGAAACGATAATTACAAAAACTCCGTATTTGGCTCAATACGAAGCTCAAAATCATCCCTATTATGTCTACGAATTTTTTAAATTTCCGAAAACGTCCTTAAAAATAGTGATTTTCTAAAACCAACAGTATCCTTGCAGGTTCCTTGAGGTTCGTGAGTCTCCAATCGCAAATTTTCTAATTTTAATTTCGAAAATCGTAACATTGGCACAAGAAATCATAGGGACTTCAGCTCTGGCTCATTTTGAAACTTGAAATGTTCCCTTTTATTCCCACAAATTTCCGGAATTGTCACTAAAATTTACGATTTCCTAAAAGCAGCGCCACCCTCTCAAGTTCCTCATAATTTTGGATTTCTTAATTTCAATTTTTCTGAGTTTAATATAAAAAATCGAAGCTTTGGCACAAAAAATTCTAAAAACTGCAGCTTCAACTCCTTAGGAAGCTCAGTACCTTTCACCGCTTTCGGGAAAGTCGACACCTAGGGACAAAAATTCGAACTACACTCCTACCACCATATTCCATCCTCAAGTTCCTCGCCGCAGTTATTTTCCCTTACAAACACACGAGGGAGAGTGAAGAAAAAAAAAAGATACGTCCGCAAAAATCGCCGTCCTTAAAATTACAGCCGCATAAATCAAGTTCTGATGCAGAGAAAAATGGCCGGTACAGTATTTCGCAGCGGCAGTTATCCGAGTTATTTAAATGACCAGCGGTATTTTTTTCCGCCCTCGCCCCTCGCCGGGCAACGATGCAAAGATTGTAAATTAATAGGGAAAGAATGCGAAGGGTCTCGAGTCCTTCATTCTCTCCTTTCTTCCTCTCTTTGCTCGGAACTCCGATGGCAAGGGCGCAAAAGGTATTAAGGATATGCAAGTGTCGCGCTAATTAAATTTCAGTCTCCAACACCGGCACTCTTTTATAGCGAGCAAGGGCTATTGTACCTATAGCACGGAGCTATAACGAACAAGGCTCCTACAGCATTTTATACCGTGCGTGTTTACAAGAGCTTTTCGCATGCCTTCTTCTGTTCCGTTCTCTTCATTCTCCTTTTCCGTCCCTTCATCCCTCTCGCGTGTGCACCTATGGCCTTTCCACCTATGGCCCCCTCTTCCTCTCTCTCTCCCTCTTTTATTTTTTTTTGCATTATTTTACTTATTTTTATTTATTTCCATCCCTTTGTCGCCCCGTCCACTTTTTTCTCCTTTTTTTTTTATTAAACAGAAGAACGAAATTTATAATAGCACCCCACCGCAGCGACATCGACCCTTACGTAAGAATCCAGGCGTTAAAGTTAACGGCTTCCACTATGGCGATACGGTTTGATAATGCTTTACTTGCATTATGGAAAACAGTTCGTTAAAACTATATTATACGCTCTGACGCTTTTATACCGAGACGCAGCTGCCAACTAGACGATATAATGTATATCGAGACGTCTTCGAATCGACGTCTTACTCCTTCATTCTCATGTAGGTATTACACAGCCTCCGTTGTGAAGCAGTTCCTCCGTTGGCTCCTGTTTCTTTATTCATGGCTCTTCAAATCCAGCGAAAATGCAATCGGATGCAACCCGATCGAACCAGTACGAGGAATGAATGAAGTAGTGGGGGAATGAAGTAATGAAGTAATGAATGATTAAGGCAATGCATGATTGAATGAATGAATGAGTGGATGAATGAATTAATGAATAAGTAGATGGATGGATGGATGGATGGATGGATGGATGGATGGATGGATGGATGAATGAATGAATGAATGAAGGAATGAATGAATGAATGAGTGGATGAGTGGATGAGTCGATGGACAGATGGATGAATTCATAAATGAATGAATGAGTGGGTGAATGAATGCATAAATGAACGGATGAATGGATAAATGAATGAATGAAAAAATAATTGCATGAAAGATTAAATGAAACTGGAATGATGGAATAAATGAAATGAATATAATAAACAATGGAGAAATGAATGTAGAAATAAAGGAAGGAATGGAGAAAGAAATGAGAGAAGGATTGAATGAATAAATGAATGAATGAATGAATGGATGGATGGGTGGATGGATGGATGAATGAATGAATGAATGAATGAATTAACGAACGAATGAATGAATAGATGAATGAACGAATGAATGAATGAACGAACGAACGAACGAACGAATGAATGAATGAATGAATGATTTGATAAATGAATGAATGAAGGAATAATTGCATGAATGATTAAATGAAACTGGAATGATGGAATAAATGAAATTAATATAATAAACAATGGAGGAATAAATGTAGAAATAAAGGAAGGGATGGAGAAAGGAATGAGAGAAGGAACGAAGGAATGAATGAAGGGATGAAGGAATGTAGGAATAGATGGATGGATGAATTCATAAATGAATGAATGGATGTATTGATAAATGTATGAATGAAGGAATAATTGCATGAATGATGAAATCAAACTGGAATGATGGAATAAATGAAATGAATATAATAAGCAATGGAGGAACGAATGGAGAAAGAAATGAATGAATGAATGAATGAAAGAATGAAAGAATAATTGCATGAATTGTTGAATGAAATTGCAGCGATAGAATAAAGGAATTGAAAAAAACAAAAAAATGAAGAAATGAATGGACAAATGAATGAAGAGATGGATGAAGAAGGAAAGGAATGAACGGAGCAATGAAGAAAATGAAGGAATGAATGGAAGAATGAAGTAACGAAAGAAGGAACAAAACAAATAAATCGAGGAATTAATAAATAAAGGGAGAAATGATAGAGCAGGGAAATGAATTCTTGAATTAATAAATACGCAGCCTATTTCCAAATAGAAAAAGATAAAAAGTCGAATTGTAAAAACAGAAATAACCAAAAAGCACCAAATAATTCTTTTGAAAAATTCGATTGCCTTCCACAAATTTCCAGGGAATACGAGAATTACGGTAGAATTGCTATTTTCGGTATCTTTCTGCTGTCGACGCTATAATCTTTAACGAGCGAGAACCGCGGAATAATTAATCCTGGCTTTTTAGCAAATTGGAAAAGAAGGAACGGAACGGAACGGAATAGGAATGTGACTGGGGGTTGGATTTCTTATGATTTATTTATGCCCATTTCGGATTATGATTGTCCTAAAGCCAAAGTATCGTACTTAAAAGACACACGCACACTCTTGGGATTGTTTCTGCTCAATATTGTGTACATTGGTGTCTCTGTATGTGTGTGTATCGTGCGGTCTACTTGATGGTAGTAAAAGCTAAGAGGATACTCTACACTTTACGGAGAATCATAAGTGAAATGTGCATCTATAACTAAAACCTGCTGTTACATATGTAATGTGTATGCAGGAAGGTAGTTCTTGCCACTGGTAGTTTTTGCCGCTGGTAGCTCGCTGCTGGAAGCAGCAGCAGTAACCAACGTGGGGATCCCACGAGACGTTGGATTTACGCGTCCGTAAAAACCTTCTATCCGAATGTTACTCGCCCTTGTTCGCCTGCCTCTTCTTCGTCTTCCTCTGTTCTCTTCTCCCATTTCCTTACTTATGTTTTACCGAGCTTGGGGTCACCCTCATGAACTTCTTCTACACCAACTTTTATGTTCCTCTAGTAAAACTTAGCTTTTACTACCAATTTCTCCTTCCTCCTCCTCGCCGCCCCCTTCTTTCTACCTCCTAACTAATATCTTTAACCAACTTTAATCAATTTTAGGTTTAATAAAGGAACCTAAACCTTACCTCGAAGTTTTTATTATTATCTTCTCGAAAACGCTCCATTTTCGAGTCTCCGTAGTGCGTTTTCGAGCTTTGAAGTAACCACTTGCGGGAAATTCGACGCCCAGTGGCCAAATTCCGAACTACAGCCTAGCAGAACAAATATACCCTCTTATATATGCCTACGCTATTGGATAATTAATACTTCTAACTTTAGTTCAATATTTCGTTCCTAGATGGCGCCTTTTCCCGAAATCGGGGCACATTGATCAACAAAATTCTGAAAATTGAATTTTTTTTGTATTAAACTTGGAGAAATTACAAATTTTAGATTCCTCTTATAAAACTTAGCTTTTACTACTAATTACTCCTTCCTCCTCCTCCTCGCCGCCCCCTTCTTTCTACCTCCTAACTAATATCTTTAACCAACTTTAATCAATTTTAGGTTTAATAAAGGAACCTAAACCTTTCCTCGAAGTTTTTATTATTATCTTCTCGAAAACGCTCCATTCTCGAGTCTCCGTAGTTCGTTTTCGAGCTTTGAAGTAACCACTTGCGAGAAATTGGACGCCCAGTGGCCAAATTCCGAACTACAGCCTAGCAGAACAAATATACCCTCTTATATATGCCTACGCTATTGGATAATTAATACTTCTAACTTTAGTTCGATATTTCGTTCCTAGATGGCGCTTTTTCCCGAAATCGGGGCAAAATTGATTAACAAATTGAATTTAACAAATTTTGAAAATTGAGTTTCTTTCGTATTGAACTTGGAGAAATTACAAATTTAACGTTATTCTGGTAAAACTTAGTTTTCACTTCCAATTTCTTCCTCTTTCTCTTCTCCTCCTTTCTCCTTCCTGATTAATATCTTTAATTAACTTTAATCCACGTAAAGTTTCTTTAAAAAATGTTATGCTTTTTTCACAAATATTATTATTATTTTCTCGAAAACTCTCCAATTTCGAATTTTGGTTGTCCATTTTCGAGCATTTCAGTGACCACTTGCGGAAAAGTCGACACCTAGTGGCCAAGGTCCTAACTACAGCCTTTCAGAAGCTTTTTATTAATCCATTTTTCAAACAATCCTATTTATGTACACCTACGTTATTAAATAAATAATAGAAGATGTGTACTTTTAGTATGATTTTTATAATTCTAGTTCGACGTTACGTATATAGATGTCGTTTTCCCCGAAATCGGGGCAAAACTTATTTAAAAAATCCTGAAAATTCAATTTTTTTCGCATTAAATTTGCATTCTCACAGATATTGGTATTACTTTCTTGAAAATATTTACATTTTCGCAATTTTAGTAACCACTTGCGGGAAAGTCGACGCCTAGTGGTGAAATTTCGAACTACACTCTTTCATAAAATATATTTCAAGGGGTTTGCTGATAAATACGTTTTGAAATATACAATTGATACGTTTTATACATTCTATGCGTAATTTTTATAACTTTAGTTCAACGTATCGTTCCTAGATGGCGTCTTTCCCGAAAGTGGTAGAAAACTAGTACAAAAAACGTGAAAAGTCGGGCCGTGGCTACGTGTATGTGCACTCATACACTCTTTGCTTATGTGAGACTGAAGATTTCTCATATGTATACATAAAGAAGGAGATATATTTAGTCGTCGAAGCTTTTCCTCGCTATTCCTCTGCCTCTTCTTCTCCTTCTCCTTCTTTCCTCTCTTCGTCATTCACTTTGGTTGAAAATAATCTATTGTAATTGAAAATTATACCGCACGACTGCATTTTTCTGGTACGGGACGACCTGGGCTCGTTTTAACGTCGAGAGAAATGGAAAAATTCCATCAGTGTGAATGGAACGTTAAACTTTCCTGAAACCATCTTTCTTTCTCTTTCTCTCATTTCTCACTTACATACTTTGACAACACGGTGAGTCATTGCTATCAGGTAAAATTCGTATCGGATCCACAGATAAATGGAAGCTGTGTGGATGCCTAGTAGTGACAGCTAGTAAAGTGACAGAGAGAGTGTTGAAAGCTGAACGATTCCGAGCGAAGAATTTATAACCCTGCCAGGAAAATTTCTAACGAGTTTCGGAAAAACTCGATTCGAAAAAAACATCGAATTTCAATAAGAGAAAATATTCCTGGAATTTACGAATTTTTTAAAGGGTGGATTTTTTTCTGCTTGAACTTTTTATCTCCCAAGCAGAAAATGATAATGAATTTCCAAAAAATTGATTTTAAAGGTGTGGAATCATAGTTTCATCTTGGTAAGTATAAAATTTCGAAAAAAAATATTCCCAAATGTTACGAATTTTCGAACAGGTTGAGAGATTTTTGCATTTTTTTGAAAGTCAATTATTTTTCCCATTCGGTTTTGTAGATTTTTATCTCTGGAATGCAAAATGCTAATGATTTTCGAAAAAATTCTTTAAAAAGTTCCAAAACCGCAGTTTCTGAAAAAATATCTTTAAAAGTCACGAAATTAAAAATAAATGGAAGTTTTTAAATCCTCTTATTTTCTACTATTTTCCGGTGCAACTTGAAAAAATTAAAATCTTTGGAAAACAGTCCTATCGATTTCCTGAAAAATATCTGTAATTGCTTCGAAACCCCACTTGTTTCGCTAAAAATTCCGAGTGTTTCAAAAATATTCTTGATAGTCAAAAATTTTCAAAAAGATAAAAGCTCTTACAACCTCTCATTTTCTACCACCTTCCAGTTTATCTTGAAAAATTCATATGTCTGAAAAGAAAAATCCTATCGATTTTCTGAAAAATGTCTGTAAAAGCTTTTGAACCCCACTTCTTTCCGTAAAAATTCCAGGTTTCTCAAAAATCTCCTTGATAGCCACAAAAAACATTAAACCTCTTGAAAAATCTCTAGATTTCTACTTTTTTGCAGTTCAACTTAAAAAATTCGTATTTCTGGAAAAACAAGTTCTACCGATTTGCCAAAAAAATCCCTAGGAAAGCTCTAAAGCTCCACTTTCTTCCCTATAAATTCAAAGTTCCTCGAAAAACACTTTCTGAAGTTATTAAATTAAACAAAAGAAAGAAAAGAAAAATTCGTCTTGTGAAATCCCTCAAGATTTTTCCTCTTATTATCGAAAGTCTTCCTTCTCCAGCCGATATTCGTCCAGGCTCCAGAGAGTCAACTGGAGCGGATGGTTGGTAGGTATCTGTTCGTTTACCCCCAAGTTTGGCTGAACGTTTTCATCCTGACCAGACATCTACAAATTTAGCTTATCATCAAACTTAATGGATTATCTATCGGCGGAGTTTGATTATAAGTGGAACGTAGCTGAACAATGTGTACACACCTGCAAGCTGGGTAACAAGTGGAGGAACAAGTGGAACAACGAAGTACCCTACGTCGAGAAGAAATATATAGCGCGGCATCGGAATATGGAATACAGGAGCGCTTCATGGCTCGTCCTAATTATTCTCATCATTATTCTAACTATTATCACGCTTTGTGGATCGATAAGAGAGAAGAGAAAGGTTCCCGAACTAATACCACTGTCACTATTACTACCACCGACGCCACTGATAGCGGTGCAAAGGTAAAAGCGGAGTCTAAGAGGAAGAGAGAGGCTCTCCTATGGATTTCGGACTCTCCAGCGACGCGTTGGCCGTTCTAACGAGAATCCAATAATCTCCAATTCTCCGGGTCAGTGCTCAGCAAATAGAAGTTTATTTGAAAAGGCCGATAGATACGATATAGAGAGGAGGCTTTTCTTCTCCTTTTTTTATTTTCTTTTACAACTTTCTTTTGTTTTGAATCTGGAAAAAGGAACTGCACCCCAACCCTCGTGTGGCTGCACTTGTGCTCCACACACGCTCCAAGGGCTGTGTGCAATCGTAAGGTATCGCCCCTGCTGGAAAATGGAAAGAGGAGAACCAAGAATTCGCGGAGAAAAATTTACGGAACGAGAGATACGGGATTTTTACTACAATTCTCGAGGTTTTGGTTTTCATTTTTTTATTTGAATTTGGAAACGTTTTTGGAGGAACTGGATCGAGTAATTTTGTTACCTTTGTGTTTAGATATTTTTAACATCGAGAGAAGTTTTTTGAAAGGATTGAAAATTTTGGAGTTGGAAGGAGACTTTTTGGGGGTGGAAATGAGACATACCGTGAATTTATGGGATTTTCGGATTGCAAGTTACGATTTTTTAAAGTTGAGACTCAAAAATGTCAAAAGTAAATTAGAATCGAACAAGTTTTTACTTCGTAAAAATTTTTTATTCTTCGAGGAATTTTTCCTAAAGTCTGGGAATTTTTGAATTGAAGGAAGATGTTTCTGTGATAAAAATAAGACAATTCCAGAGTTTTTGTGATTTTTGGACTTCGAGTTATGATTTTTTTAAGTTCGGAATTAAGAATATCGTAGAGTGTTATAATCGAATAAGATATTACATTTTTTATTCTTTGAGAAATTTTTTTTAAATGTGGGAATTTTTGGGTTGAAGGAAGTTGTTTTAAGGGTAAAAATAAGGTAAGCCCAGAGTTTCTGTCATTTTTGAATTTCGTGTTATGATTTTTTAAAGTTGAAACTCAAAAGTACAATGAATTCGAATGAAACGAACTTTCATTTAGGTATAGAAATTTTTATTTCAATAAGGGATGTATTCTAAGATTTGAGAATTTAGAAATTGAAAGATAAAGTCTTGGAGATGAAAATAAAATAAATCCAAAACTTTCTGGATTTCGAGTTATGATGTTCTCAAAAGTTTATAAAGTAATTTAATTTACGAAAAAATTATTCTCTTGATATTTTATTTGAAAAATTTTAATTGCACAAGAAAGACTTGTCAAAAAATTGGTAATTTTCGGGGTTGAAAGTAGATACTCGAGGTTTAAAAATAAGTCAAACTGGGAATTTCTACGATCCTTCATTTGAGAATTAAAATTTTCTAAATTTGGGATGTTTTAAAGTGCCTCAAATTAGACAAGAAATATTTCTGTTGAAATGAGCCATTTCCTACTAAATTATTTCCAAGACTCGCAATTCTCACAGGCGCGAAACCATTTTTATGTGATTAAAATAATCCATACCGGGTATTTCTAGCGTTTTTGGTTTACGAGTTGCGATTAACCCAGATAGGGAAGCCTTAACTTTCAATTATGAAAACTCTATAGGGATGGCGAGGAAAGAAATAGGTGGTAATAAATACAGAAGTTGTGACTAAGTTACACAATTTGGAATGGTAAGAATAACGTAGTGGCTTTATAGTGAAAAAAGGGAAAGTTTGCAGAAGTAAATCGTACTTGAGAAAAGCCAACATTTTTCTTCGGGGTGTTGTACCCCTCACGTAATTACTTATCGGTCGCTACGAGGAAAAGCTGGAACGAACTTCGCTGGTTCGAGAATCCAATCGTTTGTTTAGTACTTCTTTTCTTCCTTTACACTGCAATTTAACTTCAAAATTGCTTCATTCAAATGAAAATTGATTCTCTAGTAAATGAACGAGGTTTCTTCTTATCGAATCGAAGGATCGCAGTTCAACTTTGAAAATTCATAACTCGGCGAGGGTAAATCGTAAAACCTTCCCAAGAAGCTCATTTGAAAGCTACGAAAGTCTACTTTCAATCCTACGAATCTCAAGTTTTCGAGAAAATGTACCGAAATGTTTCGAATTTTTTAATAGAAATAAAGAACTGAGAATTTCTCGATTTTCTTATATTTTTTTTCTTATTTCGTTCAGTTTCAGTTTGAAAATGTTCGAAAAACTGTATTCGAAAGCCCTAAAACCCTACTTTCATCCCAATAAATTCCAAGAATCCAAAACAATTTCCGGGTCTCGAATTTTCAAATAAGAATGTAAATTTAAAAAACTCGATATTTTATTCTTCGCCAGTTGAACTTTGAAAATTCGTACCTCTGGAAAGAACGATCGTATCAACTTTCGGAAAATTCCTTTCGAAAGCTCCGAAATCCTACTTTCACCCCTGCAAATTTCGAAGCTTTAGAAAAATATACTCGAGAATTGTGTATTTCCAAGTAAGAACGAAAATTCGAAAAATTCTGTTGCGCCCTCAAAAAATAGTTTTCAAAATCTCAGTCCAATTATTTTCATTTATTGAAGATCCCACCCCTATGCCTTCCCGACGGAGAGGGTGAGTCGGTGGAAAATGGAAGGAAACGTTAAAAAGAAGAAAATTGGACGAGCTCGCGGGAATGCGGACGTACACGAGCAAACTATTTGTTTAAAAGCGCATGATATAATAAAAAGGTCAGAACAACAAGGGGTGGTAAGTAAAAAGGGGTGAGAAAGTGAGAGAGCGCGAGAGAGGGTGGAATCTGAATAAATGGACGGCTTAAAAGTGAAATAAATGGCGATACCTAAAACGTAATGAATAAATTGAATTTCCATGAGTTGGTAGTCGTGTATATAGCAGTTGTATAGTTTGAATGTTTTATCTGCGAGGAAGCATCTAAAACCATCATCCGAAGTAGTGGAATAAAATATATATGTGTCTAAGTGTACGTGCGAGGATACACTCGCTATAAGATGCGGGAGAGAGCGAGAAAGAGAGAGAGAGAGAGAGAGAGAGAGAGAGAGAGAGACGAAGAGATTCTCAGGAATACGTTTAACGCCTCTGAATAAGTACTCGAAGAAAGGGACGTTAAAGTAAAGTCATCGAAAACGAAGCCGTGAGAGGAACGAGAAGGGGATGAAGTGGAGTACAGAATCTATTCGTTAAGAAAAGTACATATATGTATAGATACGAGAGAGAAAGAGAAAAAGAGATAGGCAGGGGGTTGGAAGGTGGGAAAGATTCACTCCCTTCTTATTGCTCCTATTTTTACTGCTTATGGGTACAAGTTTGCACCCTCAGCAGGGTAGGAATCTTGATTTTATGCCGTTGCAGCTCGTGTTTATTAAAGGAGAGATTCCTCTCTTCCTCTCTCTCTCTCTCTCGCACTTTTTTTCCTCCCTCTCGTATTTTCCAGTCTGTGGGTACCCACGTTAATCTTAATCGCGAGTTCCAAAAAAGAAAATAAATATAAATATATATGTGATATTACTTTCCTCTCCCCATATTTGCCGTTAAGAATTTAGGAATTTTTAATTCTTTTGAGAATTACAATTTTTTAAGACATTTCGTAGAAAGAGAGAGGAGGGTGGAAAAAATGAAGAAGTTTTGGAACAGAAAATTTTATCAGGTTTGTGGAGAAAAGTCGAAGAAATTAGGAGCGGAGGTTTCCTTTGCAGGGTTAGTACTTGAATTTAAAATATTTTTGCATTTTCCTGGGAAATTGCGTTGATGAAAATCAGGACTTTTTTTTCAAATTTAGATGTTAGATTTTTGAATTTTGCGAAGATTGAAGTTCGAAGTTTCAATTTAGAAACTTTGTAACATTGGAAATGAAATTTTTTAGATTTTCGAAAACTCAACACGAGAGTTTGCAATTTTTTGAGAAAAAACGGGGGTTATAGTTTTCAGGATTAGATTTAGAAATTCAAAGCTCTGGAAATGAGAACTGAAAAATTTTTCAGAAAAGTGAATCCTACAGTCTTTCTTTTAATTTTCGAAAATTAAAGTTTATCAAATAACGTTCTTGAAAGTTACGAACTTTTAAAGCAATATGGCGTCTTCAATTTTTCTCGAATTCAATTTCAAAAATTCTTACCCCTGAAAATAAGAGTTGTAAAAGTTTTGCAATAAATTACGTTTTATATGAAAATGAAAATTAAGATCTTACAGAGATATTTTAAAAATTATTTACATTTTCGAAATTTCCTAGGATTTTAAAATAATTTCAACTAATTTTAAGAAAATATTGCAGAAAATTTCCTTATCTTGAAAAAATGTTCTTTCTTCATTTATATTTATTATTAATAGAAAATTCATTAAAAAAATATGCAAGCAGAACTTCTGAAAAATTTATGAAAAAATTCCTGACTGTCTAAGAATCCTTTGAAAGAAGGATACCTTTCCGCGTGGAAGGGGTATGTCTGGAAATTGGTTACTGAGTATATCTGAAGCCTCTTAATTTCACCTTTCGTCTTTCTTCTGCTCGAATCCTCTATTTCCTTGCCTTGGTAATGACGATAATAATAATGATGATAATAGCTTTGAAAATGTCAAAAAGCTTTGCCTTTACCTCTTTACTTACTTAACTTTGAGCTTACCAAGTGACGCGAAGAATACTAAATTGATTTTAGTTACTCTAATGTGACGTTATATAGTATTCCTGCTACTATTAATGTTCCATTAGTGAAGCTTTCATCCACTCTTTCAGGAACTTTTCGACAAGTTCCTCATTTTCTTGGATTGCCAATAGACTTAGAATTTCGAAATTAAAGAATACTTGTTGTTAACTACCGTTGTAGTAAACTAAATTTAGGAAAATTATATACTAAATTTAGTAAAGTAATAGTAAATTCAATTTTGTAAAATTAAAAGGATATTGAGACTTTAAAATTTGCATCCTAGAAAACCCATAGGAATTTTTTTGTTTTGAAAACTACGAGTTTTTCAAATTAATCTGGAAAAAAATATTCAATTTTGAGAAATATCGAAGCTTTCTATTCCTCCTCTCCTTTTTTGAATATTCCTGAATTGCAAAAATATTTGTTTACAAACCTGAATTTTAGATAATTAAAAGAAGAATATTAAGGGCTTGAAATTTATTTATTGGACAATTTTTTAAATTCACATTTTCGGAGATACAAAATTTTCTATCAGTATAGAAAATATTATAATTTGGGAAGAAACCGAAAACCCAAATTTTTCCAAAGATATTATTTTCCATAAAATTGAATTTTAGAGTGTTAACAGAAGAATATTGAGACTTTAAAATTACATTATCGAAAAATTTTAAGATTTTTATTTTCAGAGCTACAAATTTTTAAAGTTGTTTTGGAAATAGCATTAAAAAAATTCTTTTTCAAAGACAACTGAAAGGATTTTGATCCTCAAAAATCCGGAATTAAAATATCGAAATTTTAAATCGAAATTTTCTCCAAATCCAAAAAAGAATACGTTTGTAGAATAAAAATCCTGTTAGAAAATCCTATTTTATTAACCCAAATTCCAAATTTTCCTTTTACCGATTTCCTCTAAGCGAAGAAAATCCTCAAACAAAACCTCGAAAATCCAAATTCAATTCGAACCATTTCCCCCAAAATCACACAAAACCGAGAGAAAGCCACCAGACACTGTAAGGAAAGTTCACTCCCCAAAAAAAAGGAAGAAAAAAGGCCGGAAAAGAGAAAAGCAACGAAAAGAAAAGGGAAAACAGCCCCTGGCGTATCGCGCTCGGTCGCAAACGCCTGATAAAACCCGAGATCGGGCGAAACGGGGTAGAAATGAGGAGGGAAATATGGGAATTGTGAGTTAATAGTTTAGTCAGAAAATCGACGACAGCATACTCGTTATTCTTATACTCAATAAAAACGTATCTCAATAAAAAGGAAAAATGGTCGAGGAAAGAAACGGAAAGGGGTGATGCTGGAGTAACAAAAAAAAAGCTCAAGGGAAGGGGCAAAAGTGGGGAAGAGAAGAGCATGGAATGATGAGGACGACACTTTGACGATTTCACAGACTGTCGCCTTCATAGCTCCTCTCTCATGAATCCGTACTGTATTATATAGATATGTATTATATGGCATAGAAAGTATGTATATATATAGTTACACATGTATATATATATATATATACATGCATTCTATGTATGTGTGAATCCATATAGAAAATCGAATGGTTGTTCCCTTTCTCTGGTAGGTATCGGTGATGCAACTCATCTCGACTCGGCTCCTCTTCTCTCGGCGTTCAGATTGATGGTTGGTATCAATTTTATGTCCAAAGTTATTGCTAGACTGTTTGCGCTCATTCGAATATATCCAAGTATAAATCGTGAATCGCGTTTTATCCTTAGAATGTTTACCGTGAACCTTCCCGTTCCTTCCCGTTCCTTCCCTTTCTTTGTTGTTGTTAAAATAAGTCTTCGGCCGACATCCACTTTTATCGCAGCAGCTTTTTACGGACGATCCGAGCTACAGTAAATTAAACGAACCATTTCCTGCGAAATTGCGCTAGGGATAAATGCCGGAACGCCAGTGCTGCCCTTACGCGCGGCCGATGCACGCTATTGGTGGACGGATTCGTCCCTAGACGAATCCCAGTCCTCCGGTGCCGGTTCCGAGCTCCCATTGGTCGGTTCGAGCCTGGTGGGTTCAGGCACTGCCGCTGCCCTCTTCAGTAAGCGGCGGAAATACTTTGAATTGGGAATTTTATAATGTAGTTGAATAATTTAATAGAGAAAATACATAAATGAAAAGTTTAAAATGTGCAAATTTTAAGGAGGTTCAGGAGTTATATAAAAATATAAAGATCAGACTGAAATGGTGAAATATGTTTCTTTAGGGTATGACAAAGAGCTCTGATTTTTTTCGATATTTTTTACCGTTAGTTTTCATGAGAAATAAAGCATTGAAAATTGCGTTTATTACCATTGTCTCTTATGGAAGTCAAGCATATTGACTTCGATATATCGAGAATACTCTTTCAAAAATGCAGAAAAGTAAATGAAACAACTATATTTTAATAATTGATTAGTTGCAGAATAGTTTTGTATTTTCTCGAACAGACCTCACCACCCATTTCTAAGAGTGATTCGTCATTAACCGTAAGTTTTCCACGCGGTTATTTGAATGACGAGCGGCTAGCAAGGAAGTCTGGCAACGTCGCAGTATATATAGATATACTTACAGGTTAAGCTTTGAGTGTGTTAAGTTTGTGAATTCTCGTAACTAATATAAACATAATTTGATCACAGGTTCTATTTTATTTAATAATTTAGTTTTTTTTATTAATTTAGATAATAATTAGAGACACACGATTGGCCGACATCGTGCAATATTTCTTTTAGGTTAGAGATTTTAGGTTAGGTTATATCGATGATACTGGCGCGAAATGATCCACTATAAGTATAGGCACACTGCTGCCAACACAAGATGTAACGTACGATGATTTGCGGTGTTGCCAGACTTCATACATTATTTCGCGCACACACACGGTCAAAAGTATATAATAAATTATAAAATAAAAATTTCAGAAATATGTCATTCGATAATTAGTAAGGCCCAAAACTATTTTTAAATGAAAATTTGTATGATATTTTTATATACGACGCTTTTAACAAAATACAAATTTAATTATTTGAAGTTGGTATTATAATTTTTTTACCATGTTAAAAGATAGAAAGCGCCACCGCCCTTCACCCCCCCCCCCCCCCCGCCGCATGATACCATTCAACCTCCTTAATAAAAGTATTTTCTAAGTCACAATTTAATTGTTGGTTATCAATTTTTCAGAACTTTTGAAATTTTTCATAACGTCGTAAATTTTTAGTACCCTTCCTGATGTACTCTCTATTTTATTTGTGGTAGGCAATAATAATAATAGTAATATGATAAAGAATTTTCATGGAATTGATATTCTTTGTTTGGGGGGGGGGGGGGGAATTTCCTTTTAATGAATGTTTCATATCCAAATTCAAAAATTGTTGTCCTTCGAATCTATGATTGTAGGTATTTTAGGAAAAATACATTTTGAAGTCCAGGTTTTCTAATTTGAATTTTAATTATCTCAAATTTGTTTTCAATTGAACAACAGATGATTCTTAAAAGTGAAATATTTTATTTCAACTTTGAAAATCGATACCTTCGAAAGGGAAAATCAAAACGACTTTCAAAAAAGTTTAATTGAAAGCTTTTATCTTCTACTTTAGGATGAAAAAATTCCAATATTGAATAAAAAATTCCAAATTTGAGAATTAATATCTCTGGAATGCAAAATTGTAACGGGTTCAACAAAAATGTAACTGAAAGTGCTGAATTCCAACATTAAGTTCAAAAATTTCCAATTTATCTAAACAAATTTATTTTGTAATTTGAAAATTGGTAATAACAAAATGGAAAGTCTCTAAACATATAAATTTTACGTCTCTACTTCAAGCTTAAATTTTTCCAAAAATCTGCTTCAAGATACTTAAAAATTACTTTATTTCAAATCAACACTCGGGTGAATGAAAATCAGATAATTCCATTCCTAGACCTCAGCTTTTAAAATTAATATCTCTGCCACGAAAAATCCCAGCCACTTTCCCAAACGCTCTTTCCGAAACTCCGAACTTTAACTCTCCCCAATAAAAAAAATTGTAACCTCCCAAAAAAAAATCCACAAATCTTTCAGAATTTATTACCCGTCACGCATTCGATTACCAGAAAATCGTAATTAATTATCGCGCGGATTTCGAGATTCTCCCTTGAACTTAAACGATCTTAAAATTCAGGGTGAACCCTCTCCCCCCACCCATTTTCCACCCTTAATGACATCAATCCCTTTGTGATCCAATTCAATATAACTTCCGGGCGCTTAAACGCCACAGCTTGGATACATTCCTCGGGATTTCCAATCTTTCATCGCGATTTTATTAATTTTTCCAGGCGTCACACTTCCCATTAATAATAAGAGTACCTCTGGGGGTGGAGCCGGAGAAGGGTGGGTTTCTAAACGTGCAGTGATCTGAGAATGCATTATCAACTTCGGTATTATCAATTCTCCCATATAATACCCCGGCGCGAAGTTGGGGACAACTTTGTTCCAACCGTTCAGCCGCCGCTTGCTCGTTTGCTACCTTCTCCAACCCCCTCTGGGCTGAGGGTGGGAAGGGCGCGAGTCCGGGGCCAAGAGACAAGGGCCACGCCCTTTACGGTGCCACCAGTCGACGCGGATAGGTATATATTTTCGAAAGTTGCCCCCGGATGTACCCGAACGGGGGCTAAAGGGGTGAGGAAAGACACAGGGGGTGAAAGGGGGTTGTATTTCGTGGAAGATATACAAGCAGCTTTAAAGCAGCTCGTCTATACACACGTCGCGTAAGTACGCATACACTTGACAATGGGTCTCGGTATTGGCCTATTTGGGGAAGCGTGTGCTCGCTGGTTCGCACTAATACTTACTCGGGTATTAGTAGGTAGCTACTGGTAGCTACGTGACACATAATTCAAAAGCTAACTCTATAACCAAACTTCCAAGTTATAACGGTAGAACTCGGCTGGTTATAAGTTACATGCATGCACTCGTTGGGCGAAAACCTATAGGGTGAGTTTTCTTCAGCAACTACGGTTCGCTTGTTGTTACTATTATGCATTATACCTGTGCACATAAATACCTGCACACGTGCACAGGTATAACCCGATGGCGATAATGAGATTATTCTGAAATTAATAAGCGATGCGATAAAAAGCTCCAATCTCGGGAAATTAACCCCCGACTCACCTCCGAGCCCTCGGGGATGAGTGGAAACGATGGGATTTTTCTATTCGGAGGGTTATAATTTTGGGAAATAATTTCCTGGAAGGTGGGATTTACGGGTGCTGAGGAGAGACTGTAGTCTAGGGGATGAAATTGAAAAGTCTGGGATTTTTTATTCCCGAGGAACAATTCTTTCTTGTAATCGCAGAGAGAATGTTGGAGAATTTTTCAATTTGATGGAAACTACCCCTGAGTTCAAAAGTTCGCGGAAGTTAATTTTATGCAGAAACAAATGTTTTCCAGCTTTTACTTTTCTTGTAAGTATATATATATATTGAAACGTAAAATTGGGTTTTGTGTTTTTGTTATACTCCAATTACGATTTTTAAAAAAATGAAAATAAAAAAGTTCATGCTTTTATTTCTTACATATACAATTAAAAGAATTATAAAATTTCTCTGAAGTAGAAAAGCAAGAAGTAAAGTTGAAAGAAGAGAAAATGAATTCAAAGAAAAAAAATTCCAGCTTTATTTCCATTGAATATTGATTCTCTTGTTTTTACTTTGCTCCAGAATAATTTCAAGTTTCGGAAGAAATAAGAAAAAAATTCTGTTTTTATTTCTCGTAAATACAAAAGAAGTAATTATAAAGATTCTCTTATGCAGAAAAAAAAGGAAAGCTTTCAAAGTAGTTGAAAGTACACTCATGGACGGATCCGACTGTCGTGTCCATCCATAGACGTCCTTAACTACTTACCCGTTACAATATTTAAAAAAGAAAAGGAATTGTAGAAATTTCTCTTTTTTTCTCCGTACATTCTTCTTTTTCCTTTTTCTTATTGAAACTGGGGTAAGGTGATTTTTCTTTCAAAGAATCCCTTTTGAAGAAAATACTACTACTACCACGACTACTACTACTACTACTACTACTAGTATTGCGAATAAGTACCCTTCGCTTTTTTGTTTCTATTTTCACTGTTACGAGTTCAAATCTGCTACTTTCAACACATGGAAAGTCGTTGTTGGTAAAGCGATTGGTCGTAGGACGAGAACGACTCCAGATGCTTGAGACTCTCGCTTTGCTTTTACACAGAACAGCACATAGCGCAAGGAAAATGTCGTCATAACACGCCGGTGTGTTCTCTGCAATCTTCTTATGTTTGCGACCTTCCACCGAAAAAAAAAGGAAATGAAGAAATAAATAAAATAAGCTCGGGCGACACTTGCCGGGTAATCATACGGCCAAAGGAAGCTGTAACTAAAAAAAAAACCGTAGCGGGAATTACAGAATCTCGAAAGATCGAGGTCTTAATCGATCTAAATGGAATGAATTTAAGAAGAAAAAAAAAACTCGTGGAACATTCAATTCTATGTGTGCCTTTTGCGAAAAATTGAAATTAGAGGAAATTAAAATAGAGTAAATTGAATTTAAAAATCATCGCTTTCATATAAAGGAATGGTAATACATTTTTTTCTAAATAATGGAAATCACGAAAATCGAGAATAAATAAATTGAAGTTCAAAATTAACGTTCCTGATTTTGAAAAAATGGAAACGGACATTTTCGGCAATTGTAAAATTGAAATCGGGAAAAGTTAAAGTCAATTTCCAACCTTCCAAATTTTTTGATGAATACTTTGATTTCAATTAATTTAATTAGCATATTCTGTTTATTATTCCACATTATTATTTTTATGTAGAAAAATGAAAAACAGAAAATTTTTCGTTTCTCGAAAATTGAAAGCAGGAATTTGAATTTTAAAAGGTAGTTCATATTTTTCAGTTTATTTTAGATAAAAAAAATACCGCGGAAATTTTTTTCTTTTTGCAAAATGAATAGGAGGAACTCAAACTTGGGAAAACATCCCCCATTTCCTTGCTAATTTATGAAAACTGCAATTATACGTTATTTAAAGTAACCCCCTGCGTCGTGTCGCAATTTTCAAGTAGTTCAGGTCGTCTATAGGCAGACACAACAATCCCGCCGGCTCATAACTGAACTTCGAACTACCTCAGCACCTTAGGATTTTATTCTCCGCGTTCCTATACCTGACGCTCATCCAATATCGTTGCAGCTTCTTCAGAACTGTCTCTGACACGAAGCCTATAAAATCTGCGCCAGATTCTGACTGCCCGAAGCCCTGGCAGAGCGAATCTCGCTTCGTAATCTCGCAGCCTCTTCCGTATGAAAAATATACCGAAAAATTGATAATTAATCTCTTGATAAAAGGGAGGAAAAGTTCTCTGCGCGAGGAGGTTCATAGATCTTAAGATAATTCACGACGAGGGTAAATCTTATTCCGTTTTCAAAAGAATAAGTAGAAAAAGGAGAGAGAGAGGATGTCAAGAAGATGAGTTAACGTCACGATGAGGAATGAATCTTCTCACTTTTCTTACCCTCGAGATTCAGAGATACGGTATATAGAATATATACCTATTTAAATCGTCATCAAACATCGCTTTTCCTCCCTCAGCTTCTTTCTCCTCTGCTTCTTCTTCATTTTCTTACAGTTTTCATACATTTATATTTTTCCCTCCTTCTTTTACTTGGTTTCTGTTATTTCCAACCCCACGGCCATGCTTCCACAGTCCCCTGTGATTCATAAAGTCGGCAACTACAACCACTCTATTCCCTTTACTATCTATTTACTCATTAGGGCTGCGAACGAAACGAGTCGAGTTGTAGGAAGATGGGAGAAATGCTATTAATAGGTATAATTAATAGATTACGGTCTAAATTTTCCTTAAATTTAAAGCCGATGGATTAGTTTTTCAGATTTTTAGTGTCCAAATTTTCAATTTTCGATTTTTTATTCCGAGGATTTTTATACCTAAGAGTGCTTTTTACCAGACTTTAATTTTCCAGCAACTCCAGGCATTTTTCTATATTTAAATCTAATAGCAGGAGTTTGTATTTGTTTCTTTATTTATTCGTTTATACCAAGTTTATTTGTTTGTATTGTTTATTGGTAATACACGGTAGCGGCTTAGTTTATTTTGAAGTTTCTTCTTCAAATTTAATGAATTTTGAGTTTTTATACAATTCTTTATGGACATTAGAATTTTGAAAAGTTAAAAGGCCTTTTTTGGGATTCTTGCAAATTAAAAATTTTGAAGTTAAGTTTTCAGAAGTTTTTGAAAGTTAAATTTTCGATTTTTTATTTTGAGGATTTTTATACCTAAGAGTGCTTTTTACCAGACGTTTATTTTCCAGCAACTCCAGGCATTTTTCTGTATTTAAATCTAATAGCAGGAGTTTGTATTTGTTTCTTTATTTATTCGTTTATACCAAGTTTATTTGTTTGTATTGTTTATTGATAATACACAGTAGCGACTTAGTTTATTTTGAAGTTTCTTCTTCAAATTTAATGAGTTTTGAAATTTTATACAATTTTTTATGGAAATTAGAATTTTGAAAAGGTAAAAGGACTTTTTTGGGTTTCTTGCAAATTAAAAATTTTAAAGTTAAGTTTTCAGAAGTTTTTTAAAGTTAAATTTTCAATTTTTTATTTTTTATTCTGAGGATTATTATACCTAAGAGTGCTTTTTACTAGACTTTAATTTTTCAGCAACTCCAGGCATTTTTCTATATTTAAATCTAATAGCAGGAGTTTGTATTTATTTATTCATTTATTCGTTTATAAAAAGTTTATTTGTTTGTATTGTTTATTGATAATACAGAGTAGCGGCTTAATTTATTTTGAAGTTTCTTCTTCAAATTTAATGAATTTTGAGTTTTCACACAATGTTTTATGGAAATTAGAATTTTGAAAAGTTAAAAGGACTTTTTTGGGTTTCTTGCAAGTTAGAAATTTTATAGTTAAGTTTTGAAAATTTATATTTTTAATTTTGAGAAAGTATGGAATCATCTATTTTAATATTAACCCTGTAAATCTCAAGTTCCCTCGATGACAAGGTGAAAAGGATTCTTTTGAATCCCTTCTAATTTACAAATTTTCAATTTGTGCATTGAACATTTTTGAATATTAAAATTCACAACTCTGGATCCAAAATTGGAAGAGCTCTCAACGTTAGTTAATTTTCAAAATTTGGACGTCTGGTTTCATTCCTGTAAATTTCCAATTTCTATAAAATTCCCTCTAGGAATTAAAAAGCTACAAATCAAACGAAAACACTTTTCTATTTTTATTAAAATAGAAAAGTGATTAAAGATTAAAAGAATTAAATAAATTTCCACTAACTTTTACCCATAGAGTCTCAACTTTTCACTCTAAAAACTCCAAATTCTTAGAAAAATCCCTTTCGAGTCTGAAAAATTTACAAATAAAACAAAATCCCTTTTGAATTTCCCCAATTCCCAAATTTCAAAATCGCTTGTAATTCCGGAAAAAAGCCTAGAGCCTTCCGGTTTTTCTCAATTTGAAGCCGCGATTTTCATCGTAATATTCAGCAAGTTTCAAATTTTGGGAACAGCTTCCTTAGAATTCGAGTTTTTATAACAAAAAGTGAAACGACGATTCCCTTTTCTTTCCCTTTTCTTTTGCCTTGCCGTCGATAAACTGAAAATTATGCAAATGGTAATTCCCGATTTTATTTACAGTATTTACCTCCGCTCTTTTTTCCGGCCGTAGGACACGCACGCGCGTGTGTGTGTGCATGCACCTCGATATAATTAGACGAAGAGAAATGAGTGAGTTATTAATAATCTACGGATAGAAATGATAACATCGATAATATAACGACACTGATTGAACGTGTTAGCTAGCAAACACCTCGTTTTCGATGTATTGATACGTTGCATCCCATACGTGCATACATAAGTTCCCTGCGTAGATGTAGCGAGCTGATATCCCTTTATCCTTTCCATCCTGTGATTGTACGTTGCTGCATGTGTTGGAATGCAGCGGACAAGAGGCGCTGCATAATTATTTATTTAGCATACTGCTCATCCAAACGTAATGATCCATCGATTATTTGATACAAACTCGCACCTCCCCTATATCATATACGTATATATATACGTATATATAGATATACGAACGACTCATACACGTGGAACATTATACAATATTCACAGGGATACCATCGATTACCTATATGTGGGTTTTAGGTAAACGTACGAATCAGCAAATGTGTCAACATTACATTAACTAGTTGGTGTTGGAACAACATTTGCGATTTATCTAAGCTCCCTTTATCTTAACTATCAATTTGCATTCGGTCTCGCCCGGAAGAAAAATCCTTTTTTTTTATTCTTTCATTTACTTGCAATTTTATACTCGCATATTAGCATTTGTATTTGTTTACTTCCGGTCCAAAGCGTTTATAACAAATTATAATTTTAGCGAGAAACAATCAGAAATTTAGTGTTTTTTTTTCTCAAAAAAGGCATGCGATACGGTAAGAATTTGATCAAGTAGTTCAGGTCGTCTACAGTCAGACACAACAGCTCCGCCCATAAGGGGACTCTGAACTACCACGGATGGAATTTTATTGTTTTTTTTATTTGATATTAGAATAATGATCAGATGTGTTTTTATGTTTATATATTAACCCTTTGACTGCTAAAGGCGTATATATACGCTTTGACAAGCTTATCAATATACAGGGTGTCCCATTTTAACTTATCCAGTCAGATTTCTCGAAAGTGATTGAGTTTAGTGAAAAATGTTTCAGACAAAAGTTGCTGGTCTTCGAGGGGGACATATGATTGTGACCTTGACTTTGACCTTGAAGATCACTTTCAAGGTCAAAGTAACTTTTTTAAATGGGAACCCCCCCCCTTTGACATCGGCAATCGATAGAGCGGGAAATTTTACGTTTCAACACGTTTTTGGGTCATAGGTTTAGTTTAACCTTGAAGGGCAGCAGGGTCATCAGAAAAGTCCCGCCAAGATTGTCTCTAAAATTCGAGCTAGTTGCCTCTGATCGCTTTTTACGCATTTTGACCCCTAATCGATCTTCATGGGTCATTTTGACGCAACAAGCAAGTACGTATTTAAACATCGAATTTCCCGCTTTATCGATTGCCGATGTCAAACAGGGAGGTTCCGTTTTAAAAAAATGATCTTGAACTTCGAATTACCTTCAAGGTCATAATCAAGGTCAATTTTAATCTTACCATCTGGTAGCTCGGGAAAAATAGTAGAACTTTTGTCTAAAACGGTTTTCTCTGCGAGTCTTATTTTTCCAAGTTATTGGACCGTCCCGGGACTTTTCTGATGACCCTGCTGCCCTTCAAGGTCAAATTAAACCTATGACCCAAAAGCGTATTCAAACGTAAAATTTCCCGCTCTATCGATTGCCGATGTCAAAAGGGAGGGTTCCCATCTTAAAAAATTACTCTGACCTTGAAATGACCTTGAAAGTGATGTTCAAGGTCAAAGTCAAGGTCACTATCATATGTCCCCCACGAAGTCCAGCAACTTTTGTCTGAAACATTTTTCACTAAACCCAACCACTTTCGAGAAATCCGACTGGGTAAGTTAAAATGGGACACCCTGTATACGAAAGGCGCATATATGCGCCCTTAATGACTGACATCTGAATATTGCCGCATATATTGATAGTTTCGTCCAAGAGTAAGCCGCAGTCAAAGGGTTAACACTAGGTTTACGGGCGTTTCTTATATACCCATCTCTACGAGCACCCGTCAAATTGACGGGTAGACGAAAATACGTATTTTCTTTAAAAAAATCAATTTATTCAAACCAAGTCTGAATTGAACAATAGAAGGCTTCATGTTTAAATAAATTATTAATAAGTAAAATCCTTTTTTTGTAATTCTCACGAAAATGATAGCAATAATATAAACGATATAGGGTAATCATATTTATTGAGCACATTTTTTACAAATTTATTGAATTTCGTTTGTGCATTTTCCGCATACGATCTTTTTGCAATACATACAGCAATTATTGCTTCTATTTTTTTTGCAGTAACCCACTTGGCAACTTTTTCGGATTTCTGACGTTGAAGGTGACAGAAGTGAAACGTCTGAACTTTGACAAATGTTCTCCTTGTTTTCTGTATCTAATTCCTCGGTTGAACAAAATGTGAAGTCCTTTCTGGATATTTTCGATGCGGTGCACTCTTTATAGTATCCACGCGTTTATCGCTGCCAAATCTAAAATATTATAAAAACTTGAAGGGGCCATCGAAAACACCCTGCTTTCACACTATATTTGCGTGCTATCTGGTCCGCGACATCGGCACCAAACTTTGTTTCATGAAAATTATCCAGGCGCTATTGAGATAATGAATTGGGGGCATCTTACTAAAGACTTTTCTTTTACTCTTATATTTATCATTGGAGGAATGATTTTACGAACGTAGCAAATATATAAGGATTGTTTATGAAATCAGCTAACCCGTCAATTTGACGGGTTTCGTAGGGATAGGTATACCACAAACAAATTTCAAAATTTAGAATGCTTAGGAAAATAATAATTGTGTGTATGAATTCTTTTGATGAAATTATAAATTTACGATGCAAAGTGGTTAAGATTAATGCTATGGTTCTTTGGATATTTCATTTCAAAATTTGAGATCCGTCAAATTGACGGGTCCCGTAAACCTAGTGTTAATTAAATTTCAAAAGTTAATGAATTCGAAAAACACTTATTGCTTCATATTAATAAGTATTATATTTATCACTATAAAATCGGTACGATGAAAGGGATAATAGACAAAGCTATTAAATTATCACATTATTCATATAGAAAAGACAATATTAAAATTATTAAAAAAACCTTTTTATTAAATAATTACCCAATCGAACTTTCAAATAGAATTATATCGAATAGAATCAAAAGCATCTACAATAACATTGTATGTTAATTGATTAAAATAAGATTAATTAATATCGAGAACAATTAATATTATTTAATAATTAAGGAATTAATAAATTATTATTTACATAATTCCGAGATTATTGTTCAATTAATGTGAGGTTAATAGCCGTCGTTGTTTAATTAATTTTAGAGTTATCAATTAATCAATCTAGGGTTAATTAATGTCGTTCATTAGCGCGTACATTAGCACTCTTATAAATGAAAAATGTAAAAGTGGTTTTTTTTTCTATTTTTGATATTGAAAATTATGAGAAAAAATAAAAGCGCGCATCTTTTTTCCTTTGGAAAATTCAAATTAGGGAAAATTAATATTGAGAATAATTAATTAAAAATCATTAATTAATATTGAGAATAATTGATATTACATAATAATTAATGAATTAATAAATTATTATTTACATAATTTCGAGATTATTGTTCGATTAATGTGAGGTTAATAGCCGTCGTCGTTTAATTAATTTTAGAGTTATCAATTAATCAATCTAGAGTTAATTAATGCCATTCATTAGCACGTACATTAGCACTCTAATGAATGAAAAATATAAAAATTGTTTTTTTTTTCATTTTGTGATATTGAAAATTATGAGAAAAAATAAAAGCACGCATCTTTTTTTCTTTTGGAAAATTGAAATTAGGGAAAATTAAAAAATATGCAAATCAAAATTAAAAATCTTTTTTAGAAAATACGCAAAGACGAGAACTATTTTTGGAAAATTAAACTGACAAAAATAACCAGAACTAAGAAATCTAAAATTCCTAAAAATTTCTCCATTTGTTGTTGGTAATTCATGAATCCTTCAGTTTTAATTTATGGGTTGTATCTAAATCAAGTAGTTCAGGTCGACGATAAACAGTATGACAGAGAATTATTCTCTGTCGCAAAGATTCCCGTCACTTTACACAGCACAAACGAAAATTCGGACCGTTAGGTTATGTCCGCGAACATATGATTTGCAATCGATCCAACCTGGAAGTCCATTTAGCATGTAAGATAGAATTAAGCATTCATATGTTATCACGCCTCGACACAGTCGGTAAAATTGTATTATCATAATTACGAGAGAGATCTCGATCGATTTTTGTATTGCGAAATCGCACCAGTGGCGACATCACTCGGTGCCGATCCGAAGCGTTCGACTCGGCGCGCTGACCCGCAGAGCTACAGCCAATCGAATTGACCGAAACTGTCGATATTTCCGGGAACGTTCCGAAGAAGAAACGCCGCAGCCCAACTTCAGGTCTCTGAATCCCGAAATCCTGTGGGAAGGAGTCGAGACGAAAATCGTCGACGAGGAAAGGAGGCCGAATAATCGGCGGAATTCCACCACGTAGCTTTCCGGTTTCGGGAAGAGAGCGACGATATTCTGCTTCCCAGGCGAGACCCTCAACGACTAGAGCGGTACTTGCCTCGACGGAGAACAAACCGGAAGAGAAGCAACTTCCACGTTGGACATACGACCGGCAGGACGAATTTATAGAGAGAGAGAAACGATTCCCGAAAAATCGAGTAATTCTTGGAAAGACCGACCTAATCGGAATCAATCGAAACCCGAAGGACGGAGAATATTCGAAGAGAGAGAAAATCCGAATTCTCGATTTGTCGACATCGGCGGTAAGCGGTTTTCTTTTTCCTGCGACCGAGCGGGCTGAAGTGCTGCCCGTAAGAGTAACGGGTAGCCAGATAGATTTTCCATTTCGAGCGGGCTCAGCGCGCCCGGGTCCCGTTTTTTTGACTCGTCGTTGTTTATTTCGAATGGTTATTTGTCATTTCTTTCTTTTGATTATTGTCGAATATATTTTTATTGTTATTAATTTTCATACGTCTGCTTTTCTTTTCTTTTGCATTATAACGAATCCCCCCCTCTACCATATACTGATCTAGTTGGATCGATTCCTTTTTCTTTAGTCGAAAACGTGGTGTTTTGCACCTGGCGCCCAGTTCCCCTGAAATCCCAAATTTTCCGTGCACGTTTGGACATTTCAGGGCCGAAATCGACGAGGATCGGGGTTGAAAAACCCTCCTGAAGTGACGTAGCGAAATCCACGTCACAACAGACGCAACAATCCCGTCCACCTAAAAGTGAACTTCGAACTACCCTGGTCAGTTAATTTCAATTAATTTATTCCTATTCAGTTAATTCCAATTAATTTATTTCCTAGATTTCTTTATTTAACACTTAGTTTTGATTAATTTCGAACTACAAAATATTCATTAAAAAAAATGTAATATTCATAGCGACCGCGGACGATAAAAAGAGCGTATGTTTTTCTCGTCAAAGAGTGAGACATTTAATGTGGCTTTCATCGTGTCAGAGCAGCGATTCCTCCTCTTATCGGTCCGATAAAAGAAAATTAGTAAATCCCATCGATTTTTATATATGTACACCGACTAATAACAGCTGGATTATAATCGACGGCACAGATAAGCACTTTTATATATACATACATACATATATATATATATATATGATAGGGGATAAAGCTCGTCCACGATGATGATGTAAAGTTCGTTGCACCACTGTGGCCCCTCGCCCCCGGAGCGTGCGTAGTTTACTTGGGAGGTCGATTGCTAGTAACATTATTGACAGGGGCATCAAAGTTGGAGAAAGATAGTGGAAGATGTGAAAAGATAGGGAAGGAGGGAAAAGAGAGAGAAATGAGAGTGTATAGCCGTAGCCGTAACTTTGTTCGGTCGGAGGGAAAACGGACCATGTTCTGAATTCTCAATGCGCTCGCCAACGCAGCATACTAATAGAAAATAATTTTTAAACTTTCATAAGAAAGGAAAAGATACATAAAAAGAAAATCATCCCTTTCTCCACAACTTTGTCCGATCCAACTTCGGCTTCCACCCTCTCTTACCCTTCCTATTTTTTTATTCGACATCCCCTTTTTACCTGCATCGAGACTCGAAATAGACTCCTGTCGGACTCACGAGATTTAGAGCTAGGCTTATTTTGAAGTTTGGAGTTTCTTCCTCGAACTCAGTAAATTTTGAGTGTCTAAAGAAAATTCCTCAAGGGTATTCGAATTCTCGAAAGTGGAAAGGATGTCTTGAAGTTTCCTCTGATTTAGAAAAATTCGAGTTCAGCTTTGAAAATTTATAAATTCAATTCAAAAAATTGTGGGGATTTGTATTTAAACTGATTTTTAAAATTAGGGTCTTTTCTTTCAGTAACGTAAAATTTAAGATTCTAGAAAATTTTCTCTAGGAATGAAACATCCGAAAAATGGAAAACGCTCTTTTGAATTTCTCCTAATCCACCGATTTTCAATTTCGGCATGGAAAAATTTGTAGCTTCTAAAATTCATCACTTTAGTTTTAACCCTTAATGGTCACACGTTCTAAAAGTAACGTATTGGTCACACGGGGTCAGAATGACCCCAGCCATGTTTAAACAATTACCACGTTGCCAATATCATTCCGAGCGACTCATAAAAATTCAGGATATTAGTTTGAACCTTTTGGAATGAGAACATCATCGCAAACAATTTTTATCAAATTTTCAAAATGGTGAAAAAAAATCAGGAAGGAGGCAATCCGTAAAAAATACCATTCTTTCCTAAAAAAATCATAACTCTGACAATTTTTAATATTTTTTCATAAAATTTTAGGATGATATTCTCGAGATATCAGAGTGTATAAAAAAAATGACTTCAAAGTAGGCGCTGCAAAAAAGGTATTTATTTTGACATTTGAAGAGGGTTTTCCCGACGTTAATCTTATCTTACAAAGGAAATCTCAAAGCACTATTAGAGGGAAGGCCAGACCAATCGGGCGCCAATAATTTATAGTAATTCTAGTTAAAGTTTCGGTTGGGGTCATTTTGACCCCGGGTGACTATTAAGGGTTAAAAATCGAAGAGCCTGTAACGTTAGCTAATGTTCGAGCCTTGGATCTCTCCTTTTGACCCTGTAAATTTCAAGTTTTTACAAAATTCTGCCCAGGAATAAAAAAATCTTCAAAGTGAAGACGATTCTCTTACAATTAAACTTCTGAAATTTATAACTCTGGATCAAAAAATCAAAGAACCTCCAACGTTTTCAAGCTTCGTATCTCTGCTTTCAACCCTGCAATTTACAAGTGTCTGTAAAATTCCTCTTGGGAATAAAAAATCCACAAAGTGTGGAAGATTCTTTTCAGTTTCTCTTAATCCATAAATTTTCAATTTCAGCATTGAAAATTTCCAACCACAAAAATTCGTATCTCTGGTTCAAGAAATCGAAGAGTCTCCGATCTTGGCTAATATTTAAGCTTTGGATCTTTCCTTTTAACCCCTTAAATTTCATGTTTCTAAAAAATTCTCGTTAGGAATTAAAAATCCACAAAGTGAAAAAGAACAACTGTTTTGTATTTCTCTGAGATGAATTTCTAAGCTTCCAAATTAAGAAAAAGCAATTCGAAGGAAATATCTAATTTATTTATTTCAAACGTCATCGAGGAGGCAAAACGGCTGTGATTTCATGGTTCTTACCATAAACACCGACTAATTTCATCGGAGATGGTTTTGTGAAAAGGAAACAACGTCATTTGTGAGAAAAATTGCTTCGTTTGCAGCAATCTGTTTTTGCAAGTTGGTTTAAGTACTGGACCTGAGGCAAAAATGGTCTTCAGGATATTAGCTATACGTTATTGGCATATACAGAGAAAGAGAGCGAGAGAGAAGGAGAGAGAGAGAACAACGTTTATTGGTTCTATCGATTTTCATGTTGTCCAGGGGTTAGTCAGGGGTTCATCACATGGAAGCGAATTAACATCGCACCAATGACAAACCGGTGGACAAATGCTTGCTGTACCTTTCCCTTTTAAACGCACACATACACACATATTCCTCCATGTTAAACTTGTTATTGTAGATCCGACTGTAGGTACGTCCAAACTATTAAGAGCTTATAGAGAGCAAATCATTTCCAAACCTCGGCCCTTCCAACCCCCGCCCTTAATATGTGCACCGGGTGGTGAGTCCGGACCAACAAGGGTGCTCTCGTTTCATTATACTCCCCAGAATCCGTCCTGGAAAGTATTGGATGTCGAGTTCGATTCCTGTCATCCCTTTTTGGCTCGTGAGTCTGACAGCAGTCGATTTCGAATCTCGGTGCAAGAGTTTTCTGGGAATTTGAAATTTACAGGCTTGAAAGAAGAGATAAAAAAGAATTGAAAAATAGCTACAGTTGGAGACTCTTAGAGTTTTGGAACCAGAGTTATGAATTTTGGGAATTGGACATTTTTGAAGGCAGAAAATGAAAGTTTCCAAATTGGAAAAAATGATAATAAATTCTCCCCTTTCGTGAAATTGAAATGAACCTTTCCTGCTTTGTGGATCTTTAATTTCCTAGGGGAATTTGATAAACACTTAAAATTTTCTGGGTTAAAAGGGGAGATCCAAAGTTTCAATGTTAGCTAATACCGGAGACTCTTCAACTTTTTGAACCAAAGATATGAATTTTAGTGGTTGGAAATTTTCAATGCTGAAATTGGAATTTTACGGATTAAGAAATATTCAAATGAATTTTCCCCACTTTGTGGGTTTTAAATTCCCCAGAGGAATTTTATAGATACTTGCGATTTGTAGGGTTGAAAGTAGAGATACAAAGCTTGTAAATGAATTACAGTCGCAGGCTCTTTGATTTTTTGAACCAGAGTTATAAATTCTGCACGTTAATTATCAATACAGAAATTGAAGATTTGTGGATAAGGCGAAGTTTGAAAGAATGTTCTTCACTTTGAAGATTTTTTAATTCCTAGGCAGAATTTTTAAGTTAAAAGGGGAGATGCGAGGCTTAAATTAGAGATATGAATTTTAAAGGTTGGAAATTTTCAATGCTGAAATTTAAAATTTATGGATTAAGAGAAATTCAAAAGAATCTTCCCCACTTTGTGGATTTTTAATTCGAGAAATTTTATAGACACTTGTAATTAGCAGGGTTGAAGGCAGAGATACAAAGCTTGAAAATGAGTTACTGTTGGAGGCTCTTTGATTTTTTAAACTAAACTTATGAATTTTAGAAGTTAATTATCAGTACAGCAATTGATAATTTGTGAATAAGGATAAGTTTAAAAAAATCTTCTTTCCTGGGGATTTTTTAATTCCTAGGTAGAGTTTTATAGAAACTTGAAATTTACCGAGTTAAAAGGGGAGCTCCAAGACTCGAAAATTAACTAACGTTGGAAGACTCGTCGATTTTTGGAACCAAAGTTATGATTTTTAGTAGTTGCAGAAGTTGAAAATCTGTGGATCAGAAGAAATTCAAAAGAGACTTCTCCTTTTTTAGGATTTTTAATTTTTAACGAAAATTTTCTAGAAACTTGAATATTATATTACTGAAATAAAAATTCCAAATCTTAAAATTGTGTTAAAATACAAGTCCCCAAAATTTCTTGAATTAAATTTACAAATTCTCAAAGCTGAACTCGTACATTTCTAAATCGCACAAGAAACTCAAAAGAATCATTTCCAATTTCCAGAATTCTAAATCCCATAAGGAATTTTATAGAGACTCAACATTTATTCGGTGCGAAGAAGAAGCTTCAAACTTTCAAATAAGCTCAGCCGCAACTCTCGTGAGCCTGACAACGGTCTGTTTCGAGTCTCGTTATAATGAAAAAGGGAATGTAGAAAAAAATGAGGAAGGTAGTAGAGGGTGGAACCCGAAATTGGATCGAACAAAGTTGTGGAAAAAGGGATGATTTTTTTGTGTACCTTTTCCTCTGTTAAGAATGATTATAAATTATTAATTTGTGCGGTGGCGAAGAGGGTGAGTTAATTTACACCCCCCCCCCCCCCCTCCCTCCCTCCCGCCGCACTCAAAATAGTGAGCCACTGATATTTCATAAACGATGCAATCGAGATCTCGATAAAATCCTGCTGGGAGTAGAAATTTGTACGATTGTGCAAAAAATAAAAAAATAATAGGTGGGGATCAGCGATAAATAGGACAGCTAATTTGGAAACATTAGGAACAGAAGAGGAAAAGAGAGGACGTCGATGTGGTTTAATACAAGATTTTCAAGTTTATTGGGAGGAATAAAGGGTTGAAGTAGTCGGATCGTCCATGTACCTAATTTTGGACTCTGGATTTCTGACACTCTCCACCCTTTTCTCGTCGCCCTCATTCCACTTTATGGTAATTGGCTCGTATTGCTAAAGAGTCTCAAGGGAACCACTAACATATACATATAACGTGTCGACTGTATATACATATTCTAGAGCTGATAGCATTGATTTAAATAAACGCTCCTCGTCCTTTTTAATTTCAATTAATATCCATCCGTTTAATTGAAATGTCGTATCACAGAAATTTCACAGTCCAGTGTTTCCGCCTTAATTTCAGCGTTTGGATTAGACTAAACGGTTACCGATACGATACCGGATAAGAGCTACTTGATAGATAAAACCTACCCTTTGAAATAGACTTCGAGATTAGCAGATTCAATCAGGAGTAATCGATAAGAGCGATTTGGGATCTTCGATCGATCGAAAAATTTGAAAAAAGGGGATTTGATGAAAGATTATTGCAGAATCAGTAAATTCGAACCTTTTTTCGTTTCTGCAATTTTTCTCTAGAGCCAATAGTTTGGATAATATAGGTGGTTGAAGGTGGGACTCAACACCAGCGCCTCTAGTGAAGGCGTCCGTGAGTTACAGCTGTTCTCGAAAAGAATTCGCAATATCTCAGGAACTATGAAAGATAGAAAGCAATTTTTTGAACAAAAAGTACTTGGTTTTCGATGAATTGGTAATTTTGAGCCATTTGTCTTCTCTACAATTTTTCCCTAGAGTCAATAGTTTGGAAAATATAGGTGGTTGAAGGTGGGACTCAACACCAGCGCCTCTAGTGAAGGCGTCAGTGAGTTATAGCTGTTCTCGAAAAGAATTCGTAATATCTGGAGAACTATAAAGAATAGAAAAGTAGTTTTTGAACAAAAAGTAAATAGTTTTCGATAAATCATTTTTTTTTGCAAATGCAAAAATCTTGATGATAACAACAATAATAATTTTGTACAATTTTTCATTATCTTTCCTATGGTTTTTGATACCACGAGTGGAGCACAAGCACCTTAAGAGCGTAGTAAATTTTACCATGCGATAAATCGGTCTTAATTTCTTTGCGAGTCACGTTTTTATCGATATATTATTTGGATACGTATAATGCGGAAAGCTTCTGTTCCTTCCACCTTCGCCTCTTCCTCTCTTTTGCGTATTCACAGTATTATAATGCACCTGGCGTATGTTTCTGTACAGGAAGTTTTACGACACCATAAAGCCGAGTGAAGCTTAATATAAGAACGTTATAGTTTTAGCACTTAATGGCGACAAAAATATGCTCGGCGCAATAAACTGCAAATTGACGAATTTCGAACCGGAAGTAAATGCAAAATCGCCGGAAAATTTCGAAAGAACTCAACATCGCTGACAATTTTTCTCTTTGCAATTTTCTTTCAGGCCCACTCGTTTTAGAGATACGAGCGATCGAAGTTGGAATCACGCGCTAGCGCCTCTACTGGTGGCGTCACCGAAGCAGCGACGATGAATCTTCGCTCGTGAACATCTCCGAGACTAGAAAAGATAGAAAAAAAGTTTCAAGACAAAAAATAATTGGTTTCTCGTGAACTATCCATCGGGAATGAAATCGTCGATGAAATTTTACATGAATGGAATTAAGGATTAAATCCTGTACTGATGCTGGAGAAGGTGAAAAAGTAGGATCCAAAATTGTGGTTTCCCATAATCGGAGAAAATTTGGGGATTCGATTACGACCCTGATGAAGGGAAAAAAATCTGCTGGAAAGTTTCGGGACAAATATTGTGTTCTTCCTGGGGCATAAGTTACTTTCTCTTTCTCCTATTCCAGGACTATTCCAGCACCAAAGTACTAAGCAAGAGGTAGCGTATTGCTGGGGTTGGAAAATTAACGGATCCGATTAAAGGAGTTAGCCGTGGAACCCTCGTAAACGTCAAGTAAGAAAATCGGGTAGGAAAAGCAAAAGGTATATTCTTACCCTCGCCCCAACCCTTACGCCCTAACCCTGAGGTAAACGTAATAGGGAAGTGTATTCAACGCGTGTACGCAAGTCGTATGTTTACCTTGTGTCGTAATAGACGTACTTTACGTGACAAGTTTTCTTAATTCCTCCCCTCGTTTCTTCTTTTTTTATAGGGCCTCTTAAATTTCCTTTTTAGGGAATATATATATATGTATATATATTTTACACGTATACCTTTTTTGCCTAACTAACAAGAGCGGGATATAAAAAAATTACTCAAATGCGACTAAACGCAAACCACAAAAGAGAGGAGATGGTTTAAAATTCAGCATGTGGTGCAGTTCCAGGCAAAAAAAAAAAGGATCACGAAAAAATCTACTTGCAACAGATACCTTTTCTCTCTTATTTGCCGTTCCCTTTTTGCGGTGAAAAAAAGAGGGGAGGGGGGAGAAATACTTTAACTGATGAAATTTCGGCCCAGCGTTTTTCATATTTCTCATAATTTATTATTCTTTCATGTCCGAGTTTTTTTTTTCTCCGTTTTTCAGTTTCATCGTGCTTCATTTTGCCATTTTTTCTTATTATTCTCGAATTGTACATAACCGACTTT
Source organism: Gasteruption jaculator (assembly GCA_949825005.1). Taxonomy (NCBI): domain Eukaryota; kingdom Metazoa; phylum Arthropoda; class Insecta; order Hymenoptera; family Gasteruptiidae; genus Gasteruption; species Gasteruption jaculator. Next base: position 6,671,541 of record OX463762.1, read on the forward strand.
GAATTTTTGTTAATATGGAGAAACAATGGGAGATGCTCTGGAATTTTTCGTAATCGTTAGGAGAAAATGTTTCGTGGGATGGATCGAAAATAAATATTCTGAATCAAGATTGGCGACGGCATTTCTAGGGGTCATTTTGGGCGTATCTCAATAAAAAGAAAGTTTTTGGAAAAAACTGGGGTTTTCGGGCCAATGCACCCTTTGCCTTGGGTAATCGTGGATTCTGATGGTACCATTGGATGGATTCCCCGTGAAAAAATACGTCGGACTGGACCTTCCCGAAAACCCTAAAAAAATTGACCAAAAGATGGATAATGAAAAATATCCCCGGTCGAAAATTCCGTTTAGGGGCGGAATAGTTCGTTGACGTTAGCGATAGTGGCGCTGGTGTTGAATTCCTGCTCCAACTGTTCGTATCTTCCAAAGTTTTGGAAAAAAAAACCGCGAGCAATAAAAATATTTCGGGACAATGTATACAAAACATATTTGTAAAATACATACATATTCTTATTTATCTATTGTTAAAAATATTTGGAAAATATTTTCCTATCGCCCGGCTACTTCGTAAAGGTTTTATCGATTATCCGACATTGAGCCCTTTGAACTCTTGGCTCCATATCCGGTCTATTTTTTATTTGCAGGACTCATTGCAGTTTATTTTCTGGTATCGCATTAACGTCGGTTTAATTTAATATAAGAATCTAAATTGAGACAGAAACTTTCGTCTGTGACACTCCGGTATTCTGACGCTTCAATTAAGTATATAGACGCTAATTAAAATCAGAAATGACAAGCAACGTTTATTTAAATTGGAGCTATCGAATAACTTCCTTAACAATTTACCTCTTGCCTAATAAATAACAAATGAAAATTAAAAATATTTGCTATTTATTTATTAAAAAACCCCAGTTTTCTCAGAGTTTTAAAAAAAGTAGCTTTTATAGAAATTTTCCAAAAATAACTCATCGCCGAAATATCGAATTTTTCTGGTGAGTATTTTGGTATTACCTTTCTTACATTTTTATACATACTTTCCGGCTTTCCTACTTTGACTTTTCCAAACTGCTTTTCGCCTAAAGTTAAATACTTGACGTGAAAGTTTCTACCCTGTTAGCTTCTTAATCATTGACGTAAACTCACACCCACTTAGCATGTATAAATAACTAATTAAAGCTATTGAGACAAGGGAGTTGAACTTCCCCGAATCTCTTTTCCCCTGTTCCTTATCTTTTTCTCACTCACCTCAACGTGTTTCAAGAATACGTTAGATATCGTTGACCTTTTAATTGGCGCGTTTCCGTCCGGCAGAGGCGCTCCACGCGAACCCCCAAGGCTTTCAAACGAGCGCGCGTTTCGCGTAATTTTGAAATTAATCAACCTCTTGTCTCCCGAGGAACGATTTTTTTATAATCGATTATTTGTTTTTCACCCCTTCTGCGATAATTCTGATACATTCGGGTCTTCTCATAGCCTACAAATGAAGTTTCAACTCTCGATTGTCGATCCCATAATTTTGAAAATTATAAATAAAATGCACACATATAAAATATGTTTATTCAATTACACAAAGAAGACTATAGCTCGGGAACAAGTGGAAGCACAATTTTCAATTTTATTTTATCAGCTAATTATTATATTACATAATAATGGAGGTATTTCGTTTTTCTTTCTCTTGGAGGGAATGAAACTTTCGTTGCAGCATTTATACAATTTCATCTTTTTACAACCGGCTGTCGATGCTGAAATAAAGTTAGTAATTTAATTATTGTATGAAAACATTACGTTTCCACGTAAAATGAAAAAAAAAACAATTGGAATTCCGGAAAATTCCCTCTTCGATCCTTTACGAAGTTAATCGGATACACGAACTTCCATCGAATAAACGAGCCGGAAAAAAAAACAAATCAAAAGTCAAATAATTTTCGATAGATTAAGCACAACTCGAATGATTGAAAGTTGGAATTTCAAAGTGGGTAAAATACTACTTATATTACCCCCGACTTTCCAATAAACGTAAGACGCTCTTCCTTCAATGCTCATACCTACTATCTACTACCACTCCTCCCTTTTTTGTCTATATACCTAATACTTATCCTAAAGATAAGATCGAAGAGTCAAACCTTGGCTTTTCCTTTTTTCCCCTGCCTCTATACGCAAGTTACTTCCAAGTCGTCGTCGTCGTCGTCATCGTTCCTTTGATCTTTCCCATCCATGTGTTTGAGTCTAGACTTCCTCCAGTCTTTCCTCTTTTCAGTCTTCTCAAAACGTGCTCACCAGGAAGTAAACGGTTTGGGAGAAGCGACTTACGAAAACGACCATTTCCTTCTGCATAAATTGACTCTTGGAAGTCGGAAGAATGAATCTTTCGGTTCTTCGGTATCGCACTTACGCCCTTTTCCCTCTCAGCAGCAAATACCAACAATCCGATAAAAGCCTGTTTGGTGCTATCCGATATTTGGACCCCATTTTAGTCACCGGAATTCCCAATTCCCAATCCGGCTAGCGTCTGGGGAAGCTATTAATGACATCAGCGATGCTAATTTGGGTTGACAGGCACCTAGCGAAGCTGAAGGTAAATCCTGATCCGTTTTGACTAGGGTCTGATCAAGCTGATTTTAGATGATCAGCGTCTGTAGGAGCTGATGATCACTATGACCCAGTCTAGTGAAGCTGGTAACCAACGATATTGATCCAGATTGACCGAATTAGATGCTTAACTAACATTTGATCATACTAATGACTAGCATCCGATGATGCTGAAGATTTTGACTGATCAGCATCTAATGAAATTAATGAAGTTAAAGGTCCAGCCTGATTAGAAGCTTATGAAGTCGTTGAACCAATTTGGGTAGCATCTGATCAAGCCATAGATCCTAACGATCATCTCGACTGACCAGAATCTGACAATGACAACGATCTAGAGTCTAGACCAATTACCATTTGAAGATGATGAAGATCAGAACCAAGTAGCATTTGGTAAAGGTTATAAACAATTCTCAACCTGATTAGAAGTGGATCAAGCTGATGATGAAGACAATTAACCCTTTGACTGCTAAGGCGTATATATACGCTTTCACAAGTTCGTCAATATATACGAAAGGCGTAAATTTACGCCCTCTGCATTTTTTTGCCGTAACACTTTTACTGTTTTACCAATTGATTCAACATGGAATTTATCGCTCTATGTAACATAACATAAAAATCAAGTATCGGTAATTGTCAGGGTTATTTGCGACTATTATTTTTTTAAACCCTCAAATTAATAAATCACTTAAGGTAGCTGTTTCCTAAATCGAAAGTATTGAAAATTGCTTGAAATTTTGTACAAAATTAATATAGGTACCAACGAATGTGTATGCAAAATCCTGGATCAATTGACCATCTCGTTTTTGTGATATCGTCAATCAAAGTTCACAATTTTTACTTTGACGCTGTAGTAATGGTGAAGGCGCGTGAAAAATATCTTTCTTCGGTTATAGTAATAGAATGAGTATTGACAAATAGTTGAAAATTAACACAAAATGAGTGTAAACTATAATAAAACACATGGATTTTTTTTGAAATTTTTTACCATCTACTTACGGAGTAATATTATCCTAAATGTTATCGTATTATCATTTTTCACGATGACTATGAGAAGCTCTGTCGATGTGGCAATGTCGCCTTTTGCCGCTACATTCAAATTCATTGAGGAGTGGTTCGATTACAGAAGAGATTGAAGGAATAGAATATCATTACTTAATAAAACTGTATTAAATACGTTTAGCAATTATGTACAATTGAGAAAATAATAATAATGAATAAATAATCGTCCTCTCTTCGTTTCACTCACAATTTTATCAAGAGACAAAGTCATTTGGCAGGCGGTACATCTTACATTTTTTCCCAAAATTGATATGTCAACAATTCGTCTTCTAACACATACATTAGAATTATTTTGTTTTTCACCTATATTCCATCGATTAGTCTGATCTTCTCTCACTTTTTGTCTTTGTAACAATTCTTTTTTTCTTATTAAATTGTCCTTTATGTCGTGTTACTGTAGTCGAAGACATTTTTGAGGTTATGCAATAGCGCGCGTAAAGTCACATACACATAAATAGTACTATGGTAGCACTGCGACGTTGCAACGTTTTCTTCTCAGTTTTGACTACCCGAATCACACGAGAGTAGAATTCTTGTTGCAAGTACTTATTTCTTTATTGTGTAATATAATATAATAACTAAAATTCATGTTTTTTAATATATGGATTTTTAATACAGAAAAAATCTTGTATTTTTAGATTTAAGTTTTCTTTTGACTAATGCTGGGCAACAACTACCTTAAATCTCATTCACTCGCTCACTCACATGCTAAGAAGGCGCCGTCCAGATTGATGGATCCCTCCTAGAGCACCTCGCACTCAAAGGGTTAAAGGATCGCTAAAAGTCGATGATGACGAAGATCCAGGTAAAAGTGTCTGACAAACCTGATTTGGACTGATGGTAATTCGTGATGATCCGGCTAATTCTGGACTATCATTCTGGAACATCATCTGGACTGACCAGAATCTGATAATGGTGACGATTCGGACCAATTACCATTTGATGATGATGTTCAGAGCCGAATAGCATCTGGATGCAGTTGATGACTTTGATGATAATTTAGCCCGACGACCATCCGTCGAAAGCGATGACGTCGAGGACCTGGACCGACTAGCATCTGCTGCATCTTCTGTACGTTGGTCAGTGCGATTTAATCTGTATTCCGAGGGTTTTTAAAAAATTCAGCAGCCAACAGCAACTTCTACTCTGGCTGGATGCAATTTGTCACACGTGTGTGCGTTTGCAGGGTACACATGCACACCGATAGAACGTGCAAAAAAAAATACGATCAACGAAAAGTACCAAAGTACAGTGGCGGCAGAGATAGAGGTAGAAACGATCGTTGAAAGAACAGAGTACAGAGTAGCGAGTGCAGTATCTACTCTTCTCTGGAACATGCAGTTGAAGAGAAGGGAGTCGTGCTACCATATATGACCATTGACAATTTTCATTTTATGTATACATATGTATATATGTATCTAAAAGTTACGCCATGGTCGTACTAACCATAATACGGACGTATATGACATTGCTATTGGTAAAATAGGAACATCCTATGCTCCAAAATGAATTTGACGTGACGTTTTCAACGTAAAAGCTCGTCGAAAGCAAATATACATACGTTTGTATGGGCATATATATGCATGAATACCGGGCGCACGAGGGCGTTGATGGTGGTGGTTTGTTCGTTGCGATGCACGTGGAGACAAGTGATTTCATATTTATTTTTTCGCCTTTTTTGTCCCTGTACCTACGTATAGTTCAATTTGAGTTCGCTATGTCGATAACTATTTTGTATAATTTCACAACGCGTATAATTTAATAATAACCAACCCTTCCTCCCTCGATCCAGATGCTACTGCATAGACACAGAGAGTCGGTAACGCCTCTCTCTCGCTCTCTCACCTTCATTCATTTAAACATTGAATTTCATCAGCGAGGTATTCGTAATAATTTCTGCCTAAAATCTCTTGTTAAAGTTCGCATTTAACTGTATCTCCAAATTCCATTAGTCACTTTTATGACGGATTTTATTTAGTCGTGACATATATTTTATGGAGACAAAAAGAAGTGGATATCGCCTAAATTACTTTCAAATAAAGGCTCGGCCTGAATCTAATTAAAATGAAAAAAGAGAGAGATAGAGAAAAACAAAGATAAAATTCCCGAATTCCGCTCCAAAAACTGAAAACCTCGCCGAATTTATTTACTTCATAGAAAAGGGGAAATTAAATTATTCGATCGTAAAAGACGCAGCATACAGTAACGAGAAACGGCATTATTCCTCTTCTTCCTTTGCTCCATTCCCGACTTTTCGTTCTTTCTTCCTTTACAGTATAAAGAAGATCAAAGCATAGGAATACTATGGAGGTATATAGCTACTTTTTTTTTTACTTTGATGTGATTACACGCTTGTGAGAAAGAAGTGAAGCTAATTGCAAGCTGTACCCGGTACCTTAGTACAATTCTAGTACTTATCTCCCTTTTTTATCATCTTTTTATGCTTAAAAGCCTTTAACCAAACTGCAAGAATTACTATCCGCTTTAACACTCTTGCTCTGAAGTTTTTTAACGTCACGAGATACGGAACGAGAGGAAATAGGCCACAGAATGGTGGCTTTTACTATGTAGCAGTCGTTTTTATTATGTTTATTACCCCCCCATTTAAGACCAACCGTTTATCTGACCGCGGAAATGAAATAGAAACAACTGCCTTTCTTAATAATGCTTTTAGTTTATTCTTGCCGCGTTCAGTGCTACCGCCATCTCTGGGGAATACGTGGTACCGTGTAGTCCATAGATTTTCGTTATTGATGAGGATCCTGCTGGGAGTTCCTATGTAAGCGGCAGCGACGTGTGTCTCTCCTTCTCTCTCACTCGGTCCTTCTCTCCCCACTCCGCGATTACTTCTACAGTTCGGTGCCGTTCCTTCGTTGCGTTAAGACCCACGGTTCTGCTAAACGTATCCTTTTTATTTACAAATTCTGATACAAAATGAACAAAAATCAGGAAAATATTGCAACACTGTCGTAATTTGAAGTGCCATTGTTTTATCAAACCCCAAGAAATCGTGGATTCGATCAAACCCGCGTCGAATTCTTCGGATGCAAATCGAGAACGGTCATCTCGGCAACGAGAAAGAGAATGAAGGTCGAAGGTCGGCTCGTTCCCTCGCATCAAAACTCTACGATACTTTTTTATCTTGTGTCGAATTAAAAGAGAGAAAAAAGGGTACCGCGCTTGTTTGTTTCTTCCTCTTCGTTTGCTGGAGCAGTAGATTGCCGTAATGATAATAAACGTCAAGGGTAAATTAACATCTGCTCGAGTTTTCAAGCGAACGTCTGCCATCTGTTGGGCTTTTGTTAACAGTAAAGTCATACATCACCTTCAGAAATTTTAGCCGAGGAATTCTTTGCTCGGGTCTGTTTAACTTCTTTTCTATTTTTACTCCAAAGGTGGACTAGAAAACTGCACTCGTTCACCTGTAGACACGAACAATGACCCGTATACATATATATGTATATACACAATTAAATGGAATTCAAATATTTAGGAGCTCTTTAAAAATTGAAACCTGCTGGAAAAATGCCGTCTTGCGAGAATTACGAAAACAATAGGGGAGATTACTTGAATTTCTCGGAATGAAGTGGCCCTATTTTGAGATTTACACGCACATTTGTAACTTTAGTTGTGGTTTTGCAGCCAAGGTACTTTTTACATACGAATCCAAGGAATTTTCAAGAATTTTTCTTCCAGGAAATTACAACTGACTTAACCACGGAAAAGATAATGAAATACTGGAAGGTTAAAGAATTTCCGGGGAGTAATATCCAAAGGCAAAAGGTTGCCGATTTGCCTGCAGCTAAGAACAATTAGAAAGTGCTCCAACCGAAATGGAAATGCTCTTGACGGAAAACTACAAACAATATGAGAATAAATAGAAATAAAAGAAAAATAGCACCAGCTAGTAGAGAGTGTCTGGTTTCCAGGCAACGTGACTTTTACACCCAAAAACGCAGGAGACGACTTGAGGAGATAATAATAAGACAAAGAAGAAAAAGAGTGTAAAGATAACTCTGGAAAATGACGAAGCCGAGGTTTTGGAAAATCGTTTGCTTCTTGTTTCGATACAAAACGACCCCTTTTTTTATTGAATTTTTAAGAGGTTGGGAGGAAAAAGGTTTGCCTGTAAAGTATCGATAAAATGGAAAACTGCACTAAACACGGTCGCTTTTAAACTCGTCATTTCACACTCGTTTGGTTTTGTTACTTACGCAAGCTATGAAAGCCACGTCGAATATTATCATCGTAGTAGGTGCCATTACGAACCCTCATAATCGTCCTATAATAGCTCCACTCTCTATCGTACAACTTGTAGCTGTAACCAACGCTGCGATATTTAACAGCATAATATATGCAACAACATTTCCTAACATGATTTTATACCTTGTACTCATGAAACGGTGGATTCCATCCGCTGTGAGGATAGAAAATCCTCTCAAAAGCAAAGAATACACTAATTGGATCTTTTTATACTGAAAATCGGATTTTGAGTTCTTCTTAATGCGATTTCCAGCAGATGAGTATTTTTTTCTCGAGTGAAAAAAATATATCGGTGCCTCTCTTGCGGCTTCGTTTTTGCTCATTGAATTCTCGAAATCGATAATTATTATTATTGAAGGAGAAAAAAAGGGAAGATAAAAGGGAAAATTTTTCAATTTCAAAGTAGGAGAAAGGAGAGAAGAAAAGGGAGTAGGTACTTGCTGGTAAGCTTCGTCCTTATATACAAGGAATGGCAAAAATTCGGATATTAGTTTGAAGTCGTCGATCGTAATCGTGTGTGAGAGAGGATTTGAAAGGAGAGAGGGACGTCGAAAAAAAAGAAGTAGACGTGGAATGGGTGGAAGAAATAAAATAAAATAATAAAAAATAATAAAAAAAAAGGAGGAAGATGGAAAAGGAGAAAAAGGTACAGGAGAGGATTTGCTGTGCCTTTGAGGCCGTGCCAAAGAACATTCCATATGAAAATAAAGTAAAGAAATCGCCTGCCTCAGACGTTTACGTAATAGAAAACGAAATTGGGATCGACTCTCGGCTGTTTTTACTCTTGAAAAAAAAAAAGAGCGAAGGCAGGAGAGACAGAATGTACATACAAGCGTCTAGCGATATACAACTAGGTGGAGCAACTATTTCACCCGGTGCTGATTTGAGCGCTGAAAAAATAGTGCTCTTCAGAAGTTAAACTTAAGACTTTAGTTTACCCACTCGTCTCGGATATTTCTCTTTTTAAGAACAGCCTTTGGATGTATTTACGCAAAGACGTGGGTTAGAAAAAGATGAAGAAGGTGAAGAAGAAGTAGGAGTTGCCGGAAGATGAAAGGATAGAATATTTTCTGACTCTGAGTCGCTGATCAAAGCTGGGCTAGACTCAAAGCTAACCGCATAGAATAACGTCCAACCACAGAATCCTGTTGATCGGTCCTGTCTCCTCCAAGTGTAGTGTACTTATACTCTATTCAACGACGGTAGGAAATACTGGAGCACTTGATCGTTTTGGTGTTTACTAACACGGAGATTAACTACACATGAAAGTAGAAGCGATCTCAAAGGAGGATAACGGGAAACACTCGGCTATTAACATAACGCGAGATGAAAAAGTGGATCATCCAAACGGTCCGAATTATTGCACCCCAGCGGGTAAACCATTGGTGGTAAAGGGAAAAAAAGGTAACGATAAAGGAGAAGAATTGGTACTGAAGGAATAAAAACAGGGACGTGTTTTTAAAACTGACTCCATCACAACAAGAACCAACAGCCAGACCATTAAATGGACGATCTCATCTCTTCTCTTCTCGTCTCTTCATCTCTCCTTTTTTCGTCTGTTGCCTCAGCTTTCTTTGCGAGCTCGTGCAACGCTACACACTACATCTTTTCGAAAGCTCGGCGGGAGTACGTAAGTATAAGCGAGTGAGCGAACGAGCTGCAACCTAACACTATTCTGTTCCTTCGTTCTGACAGAATACACATCACGCTTCAACAACTCCATGCTTTTCTCCGTCGAATGTTCCGGCGTTAAGTTTAAAAAAGAAGGATGTAAAAGGGAAGAATGGAGGAAGAAGAAGGAGAGTGAGCTTTTCAAACGTTAAGAGCATCACTCTCGCTCGCTCGCTCTTTCTCTGGGATTTAAATAAAGCTTATATGCCGTATACCCGCTGCTTCTCCATCGATTCGAACAGAATGTAACTAAAAACAAATATTTTGTATATAAATGTACACGTCATTGAAATAAACGGAAACGTTACATGTGGTATTCATTTTCAATCCTGGCGCAATTTCTCTATAAGTGCCGTCTGCAAACATTCGGGATACAAAAAAAAATAGCAATCTCTCGTAACTCTCCTAACAAATCATCCGTTACTGAATTAACAAAAGCGAATTCCCAATCTATAGATTGCCGATCTCTCTGTCTCTCTCTCTCTCTCTCTCTCTCTTTCTCTCCCTCTCTCTCTCTCTCTCCCAAAGTGTGATGTCCAACAAATCAAGAAAGAAAAACAAATATGTATGTGACCCGTTCATAAAATTCATCAGTATCGGAATAGGAGAGATTCCGGGGGTAAAAAGAGATATACAACAACAAACAGCAGACCATATATACGTATACTGCGACTGATTGTAAATTGTAAGCAATTTCGTAATTGCGTGGACAAAGCAATTAAGCCATTTGACTGCGTTATGTTACGTGAAAGCGTTTCCGTGGTAAATACGCCAGCTGACGATATATAACTGTACAAACAGAGGATGATAATGCAATTTGGATAATACTCGGAATAGTACCCCATTGCGATACCAACGGTACCTCTGACCGTGCAGGTGAATCCGGGGTACAGGTGTTCACGCAGAGGTGAAACTTTATCGAAGCCTCGAAAATTTTCTCTCTTCGTGCCAGAATTTTGTGCGAAATTCTAACCGTAAGAGGGCTTAAGGATCGATTTTGGGAAAATCATAGAAACTGCGACACCATTCCCGTTCGCTTGAAACTCACGATCTGCGTAAATTATCATCAGCACCGTGGGATAAAGCTTCTTCTTCGAAAATCATCAACTCTCAGGAGGTGAGTCCCAAGATGGCTAGGAGCTTCGTCGCATAAGCAAATATACTCGAAAGGACGACGTTATCAGGACAAGGATTTACTGGACTTACTAGATGTATCGGGTTCTCTTGAAACAAGTTACTAGAGCTTAACTGAAATGCTGGTAACCTTCGGCCCAATTTGGGCCGAAAGGGCTTCAACGAAACAGCCAGGAGCTTAGTCGCATAGGCAAATATACTCGAAAGGACTGCGTTATTGGAACAGAGTTTTACTGAACTCACTAGATGTAACTAAATATCTTAAAATAAGTTACTAGAGGTTAATCGAAATGCAGTTGACGTATGGCCCAATTTGGCCACAAGCGTTCAACCATAGATATCCTTTTTGGGTCCTAAGCCGCAATTCCATGAGATCATTGTCCCAACTTGAGAACGCTACTGAATCAGGCCCGACAAAAGCGTCCTAATTGAAAATTCTATTAAAAACACTGGGAACAATTTGGCCTGAGCCAAATTGACGTTTGCCTAGAATTTATCCGCTATTAATCCTGGTGAAGCGTGAAGCAAATTCCACTTTGTTGGAAAATTGCAGCTGCAGCTCGAAAAAGGGAAGAAAAAGCGCACGGGGGTATCGGGATTAGTGCTGTTAATTACCATCTTCCGCTTTTTCATTAAGAAGCAGCCTGGTGAGCGCGCATGCACGTACTGAATCCATATTTTCGTTGTTTGGCGAATGCAACAGGACAATTTTAACGGAAATGAGAAGTTTTCTCTTGGTATATGATAAACAAGCGAGATAAAGGATTTATGGTTGAACGGGGAAACAGCTGCCATAAAAGTCTCGGGGTATTTCCAATCTGTCAACCTATGGGTATGGTTACGGACACAAGTAAAAGGATCTATCTCTGCCCATACACGCTCACCCACACGACTTCGCTCCGAGTTTGTTGCAGAGTCGGCAGCAGACCTACCAGCCAGCAGAAGAGAAAAGCTACGGCTGCATATACGCCAGCGTGTTTTCCTCGTCCTACCGTGTTATACCTTTTCTCTTCCCTCTTCCTCTTTTTTTCACGTTGCTCTTTGCTCCGCCGTGCGCTCGTTCGTACATACGTAAGCTCCTATATACGTCACACGAGCAGATGTAAACGTAAAAATATATGTATTTGAAAGTTACATCTCCGAAGCTTTCGCTTGCCAGCGAAGCAATCACAATATTGGTCGTTGGCCTGTTTAGATACGAGTCAAAGCTCTGTCGCAACTCTCGGACCACGTATGTCCGAAGAAACGCGTGGCTTTGCACGGATGGAATCTGTGCCGAGGATGCCAGCATCCAACTCTAATGAGGAAACTTCTGTTTTTCCACGAACAGTCTGAATGCATCTTTCGACTTCCAACCTCGATCCCCATTACGCGAGCGTATGCATAAATTGCAGAAATTAGGAGACAAGAGAGCACAGGCCTCAGCTACACTTTCGCGCAGTCGAGCTTAATAATTTACATAGCAATTAATGGAAAGTGCTAAGAATCTTCCTGTGTCTAACATATGTCTAAAATATCGCGTGATATAACTAAACCCGGCAAGGGAGAGAGAGAAAGATATATGTACATTTAAGATATAAGATGGGGTAAGCCCAGTGCTTATATTTAATTAAGGAGGATACGGGCTCGAGTGAAAAGGTGGAAAGGGACTTGGTTTCAGGAAGAAGATACAAGTCTGTGTGTTACTTGTCTAATTATGTACCCTTCCTTTTACTCCCTCGTTCTCTCTCTCTCTCTGGTTCTCTCGCTTCCACTCTGAGATCGTCTTGACTTTCTACCTACATCTACTTCTGCTTCCAACTCACCTTCTGCCATTACACTTTCTCCATCTTTCGACTTCATCTTTCCTGACGTTCCGATCGAGCTGCTGCTTCCCGCTAAACTCAACTGGCGGCTTTCGCTTGCCTCTCTTGTCTGAAAGGGAAAATTGAAAAACCGCGCGCGGGATTTCACACAGAGAAACGGATATGGCCGTTAATATTGATAAGGGAATATCATCTGGTTTATGGATGACGCAGTTCACCCGATACGTGCGTTACGTCGTTTCGGTAAACCAGATGAAACTACAATTACGAATAAAATTAATCTGCCGTGTCGGGAATTTATTTATGGTAAATATACAAATTCCTCGCCAACGGGTTACCTATTATACACAATTAGGCAAATTCTGTTGTGAATATTTTTTTTTTAGTTTTCTACTTCCAAATGGCTTAAATGAATGTTTTCTAAACTGTGTATTTTTTTATAAATAATAATCAATGAATTTTAAGTAATATTATAAGAAAAGTATAAATGTGCTTATGTAAAATACAGTAGAATCTCCGTAAAAGATACCTTCGAATGCTTTCGGACAAGATACCACGGGTTCCCCTTCGCTAATCCACTACCCCCACTCCTGATGCCTCTTCGCCTCTGAATGTTTGGAGTTGCATACTCCGTACAAGATACCACGGAAATAAATGAGAAAAAATGAGAATTATTTACACATAAAGATTTTTTTTATTTATTATCATAAATTATTAATTATAGAAGATCACATTTTAATTTTTTTTGTTTAAAATTTGTAGAGAATTTTCAATGACTCGTAAACGTAGTTTTTTATCGGGGAAGGGGTGTTTCCGTGAAGCACTGGACTAGTATGTTTGAAATTGATTTACTTACGTGAGATAATTGCACAAACGGTAAAAATAACTTTTCTTCTCTCTTTCTTTCTTGTCAACACGGCGAGAACTCCTCGTTTGCGGACTTCTAGTCACGTGACAAAAAAAAAAGGAAAAGGATTGGAATACAACTTACATTATCGGTTTAACTTTAAACTACTTTGCATGGTATCTTATACAAAGGACGTGAGCTCTATTCCTCTCCGCCGTAGCAGCATATTCCCCTCCGGTCCCTTGTGGTATCTTGTACGGAGATTCTACTGTAATAGAATTATTTTATTGTACTTGTTATAAAAAATAGATATTTTTAATGTTGAATCTAATATTCTCGAAATTACGTAAAATAATTTATTATAAATTGTTGCGTCCCAACGTTATGTTAAATATTTTATTTGCGGTAAAAAGTTACTCAATAATTCTTAATAAATTTCTTTACATAATATTAAATCGGAGCTATAAAATGTTTTGATCTTTACGCGTATTAATAGAATAATTTCTTTGTAGGTACATTTTTTATGAGATTTTTTTTATTTCTCGAAATTAAATGAAATAGTTTATTATAATTTACTGTGTGTCAACCTTATTTTAAATATTTAATTTCGGGTAAAAAGTTATTAGGTAACTTTCAATAAATTTCCTTATATAACATTAAAATAGAGCAATTATTTTCGATTTTGATTATAAACAGATTTTTGATTGCTTCCGTTCAGTTGCATTTAATTGACTTTCTTAATAAACACTCAATTACTACTAATTGTTACATAAATGAATAATAAACGATCCAGTTTTGGATTCACTTTGCCACAAAACTTTTACTCAAAGTGGAATTGCAGGTCGAGGAGGTCAGGAGAGAAATAATTCAGAGGATATGTTAGATTTTTCGAAGCTGACAACTAGTGGTTTCAAGAAATTGAAGAGATGGTTTATTCCTGAAAATAGAAGTGCAGTAGTTAGATACGAATGATTTGGGAATCAGTATCGTCATTTCAACGACTATTATATATAGCTTCATCCCTAATTTACGACCTATGTCAATATATATTACCCAGTTCATGATCCGGTTCAAGATACATCCACGAATCCAGTATTATCCGATCCATTGGGCTCATTCTGCCCACTTGTCGCTCGACGATCGAGAAAATATAGATGGAAGCGATAATCATTTTTCTTGAAGTTGTAATACAGAGGAAAATAGTAGTTTCGGGGTGGATATTGAATACGAGGGAAACCTGTCACGAATATTAATATTGATTCCCATGTTTTGAACAACAAATTACAACGATACCACTCATTGAACAATAAAGTGATTGTTTAAATAAGCGCCTGACAATAGGCAATCACGAACAACAAAATGTTAATACCTCGTTAAATTAAAAGCAAAGGATTCACCCGTAGAGGATCGCCCAAGACGAACGGTCGAAGTCAAAAGGATCTCCCGAATCCTGTATAAGATATATTGCAAACTGACCGAAATTCTGAAAAAAAAGAAATAAAATATTAAATACATTTATTGTTTTAAAAATTCAAAAATTGTTTTAAAAATTCCTGAAAATCTTCTCACACGATTTTCCTGATACATCAAAGGCATTTCGTAGTTCAAGAAATTGGGAAGTATAATTTCTAATTTGAAAAAAAAAGGAGAAATTAAAGACCTATTGGAAAAGGACTATAAGGCGACATCCAATTTTGAGATTTACTGGTTTCTCTCGAAGTGAACATTCCTGAATTTCCAAATAATTAATTATTTAATCAAATAGTAAATGTAACAGAAGTGTAATATGTATTTGAATAAAGGAAATAATGTTAATTATTTATAGCTTTCGTACCAGGAAGAAACAAAATTAAATTATCACGTGATATTCTGGAAATAAACATGAATAATTTATTATAACTTTTGGTGTTACAATATTACACTAAATATGAAATCGGGAGCGAAATGTTATTGAATTTTCATTATATCTAAAACTTCCATTACCTCTAACAAATTTCATTTACCACAGTTGACTTTAATAATAAATTTTACATTCACGAATTTATCACAGGATCTTGTTTCCCCAAGAAACCTTCGCTTCCAACCTCGAAGAAAATGATTTTCCTCAGAATGAAAAACAAATTAAAGGGGGTGGGAATTTTCCAAGCAAAAAAGGGTATGAATTTTTCTGAGCCAGCGTTCCTTGCCCCTTTGCCGGGTAATAAAAGTAACAGCAGTTTTAGGAATTCCAGAAAAAGTTCCCTCAGCTAAAGAAAATGAAAATTCCCTTTACCTATTTTTACTGGCACCGATAAAAAAATTGTAATCCACTCTTTGGTCTTCTGCGCGAAAGGGATGAACTTTATTTATTTCGCAGATGGAATTGCGAATAAACAAGTAGCTGAGACGCTTCCAATAGGGGAGGCGGATAATATTTATAGCGTAACGTGCAAGTCGCTAAGAAGCTGGGGAAGATAGAGTAACAAACGGAATCGCAAGAAATAGAAAAGCAGCGCGGAAAGAATCAGATATGCGGTGACCAACTAAAAGAATACGCCCGAGTAGGGGATGGAAGAAAAGAGTTAGAAGCGTGCATGAAATTTTTGCGATATTTGCCTGCCAACCTTATAGCTGAGAATAAGTTATAAACTCTATGCATTTTAAAACGACCAAATCTCTGAATCCAAACGTACATATATATATACACACATATAGACACACACCCCCTTGCGTTTTCATTTCCCAGTTTTTGCCCTCTTTCATTCTTTCTGACAGGCTTATTCTTATATGTTACAAACTTCCCACGAAACCAGACACGGAAAATTTCCTCTTCGGGCTCAAAAACAAACTGATTCTAGTAAAAAAAATTCCCTGGAGATGAAAATCGAAGCTTTTCTTGGTTTTTTTTTAGAAAATTAGAAGAAATAAGGAGATTTTTAGGGAAGTAGTTCGAAAGATGTTTATGGAGGGACGTTGTGTCTGTCTACAAGAGATTCGAACTACTTACAATTTTAGTAACGGTTCACCAAATTTATAATACTAAATTAAAACTGAATTAGTAACAATACAAATTAGAAAAACTATTCTAATTGGTCTGAATGCAGTTCGAATATGTTTATGTTGGGGCGAATGGGTCTGTTCATAGACGACTTGAACTACTTAATCATTTAAAAACTCACAACTTCAGTGGTGAAAATTAAAAAACTCAAATAACAACAGCGAATTTTAGAATACAAAATCACAATTTTTAGAACCTACAGTTTTTTGATTCAAAATTACGAATTTTTTCATCAAAAAATTTTACACTACATAAAGGTTTGTAAAAAAAATTAAATTCCAGTTTCGACAAATTAAAATAAATTTGGATAAACTTCCCACGAAACCAGACACGGAAAATTTCCTCTTCGCGGTGAGAAATGAGCTGATAAATAAATTCTTTTAAAACAAAATTCCCGAGGGATGAAAATCGACGGTTTCTTTTTTTTTTAATTTCCCACCCCGCCCGTTAAAAAAGGGAGGGATGAAAATCTGTGGGTTTTTTATTCATGAGAAAAGGAGGAAGACGAAATTCCTAAACGTCGGGTAATAAAAACTTTTCCAATTGACTTCATCCCTTAGCTTAATTCACTGGAACCCGAACATATAAGTAGCGAGGCGGGACACGACAAATCTTTCGATGTTACAAGCCGTGTGTGGAGTTTAAGTAGTGGTGAGGGTGTGTGATTTCTACCCTCTTTCTCTCCCTCCTCTCCCCGTACGTATCAATATTTTTTTCCTATCCCGAATTTTCCCAGAAGTCTGTGGATCGGAACCTTCTTCTTTTTCTCCTCCTCCTTTGCCTTCTTCTTCTGCTCGATATAAATCGTAACTTTAAGGGATGATTCGGTTTTTTTAGGTTTGGGTTTGTGGGATGGCGACGGACTTTACGAATTTGTTATAGAATTTTAGTTTCTCAAATTTCGGTTTCGAGAATTTTCCAATATACGCATTTTGTATCCGAAAGTCACTATTTTTTCTGCATAAATTTAAAAAGCTTAAAGAATTTTTCTTTTGACCTACAAATTTCTAAAGAACAGACGATTTTATGTAGCAATTTTCCAAAAACCGTATTTTAAGGCTAGAATCACTTTCACTTCCTATTCCCTATATTTTGCAAAAAAAAGTTTCTCATAAAAACGGGATCTTTTGTAAATTTTTACAATTTTTTTACCCAAGAAATATATTTTTAAAATGAAAATTTACGAATTTGACTATATAACCGTCTATTTTTGGAGCAATTCAAAAAGAAAATTTTTTTGAATTTCCAAATTTACCGAATAGAAAGAGAACTAGAATTATGAATGTATTTCTTGGAAAGTTTTTTCTTTCAAAGCCAAGATACAAGTTCTCGAAATAGACATTCGGAAAATCGATATTTGAAATAGGAAAATCAAAATGGTCAATTTTTGAAAAATCCCTAATCTCTCAAATCCAAAGAATCTTGGCTTTAAAATTCCCATCTTTTTTACTAATTTATCGAGACCATTTTTTCCAGGTCAGAAACGATGAACATGTCCATTCATTAAAATCCCAGGCGGTACAATTTCTCAAATTATTCTCGAGTTGTTTAAGATACTTCGAAGCGAGATCCAATTTTTTAGTCCCATTTACATTCTTGTTATTTTTGAAAATATCCCAGAAAACGACATAAACAACTCTCGTGTCGGACGTACGACCTTAGGAAATCAGTGTGTCGCGAGTTTTCAATCTTTAATTTCGATTCAAAAATACAATTGATGTCAGACGGACTAATGGATTCAAAACATCTATAAACAAGCTCGCGGATGAATAAATAGGCGAGTTCCATTTCATCAGGGGCATCAGGAAATTCAAACGATGACCCAGAATTTTCATGCTTTCGCTGGAGTAATAAAGAAAAAAAAACAGAAAGAAAAAGAGAGAAGGGAGAGAGAAAAAAAATAACGCAGAGTCTCTGCCCGGAAAATTAGCCGGAAATTTTGATCCTCTTAGGATTCCATTTCCGGTGGGGTTTCGGCACTTTTATGTAACACTTTGAAGCGGAGTAAAAAAAAAAAGATGAGTCTGATAATCCACGAAATTCTACCTACATCATTTCATGGCAATTTATCCGAGGAATTAATAAAAGACGAATCAGATTTAACAAGAACGCGGCGGCAAAATGAACAAAAATAAAACGGAGGAGCAGCAGTGGCAGCAGTGGCAGTAGCAGCAGCAGAAGAAGAAGAGTACTTTCAATTCGCATTTGCATGAAATAATCTATAAACCCTTCCCATTTTTCTCAAAGCTGGGATAGAATTTTAGCAAGGAATTAAATCTCATTTGAGTCGGTATACCTGAGCGGAATAATATTTTCGCGAAAAAAGGAATAAATCTGTCGACGGAATGGAGGAGAAGAATAGGAAATCAATTTTTTATTTTATCCTCCCCCTCCCTCTCTTTTTTTCTTTCCTCCCCGTTAATATTTGATACCTAAAAGTTTATCATAAGGAGGCAGCTAAGCCGGCTAACTGTACCTACACACCTTCATATATATATAATATATATATAATATATATATGTATAGATAATAATTTCCAGATGCGAGATGAGAAAAAGGTAATTCGGTTTTTCTGTGATATGAAATCTCGAGATGAGACCGACTAACTTGCGCGACGAAAGAAAACTTAAAAGTTGCAGATATAAAAAAAGGAGGGATGGGAGGAAAAGGGAAAAAAGAAGGTCGTGTTACAAGCGAAGGGTTTCCGTGCATTATCGTAACTGAAATGAGGAAGAAGAAGGACAGCTTTTCCTCCTTCGTTGGGTTACGTTCGTTCGTTTTAATCCAAGTTTTAGTTATTTTTACAGGGTAGTAAAGAGAACATTAACTTCTGGAGGCGAGCAAAGTATACGAAGATTCTCACTAACTCCCCCTTTCTGTCCCGTCCCGACTGTTCCTCTTTTTCTTTTTACATTTTTTATCGCCCCTACAGTTATTAACAACATGATGGTTCGACAAAATCCACCGGTTAATTAATAACAATTAGAGAAGAGGGTGTAATCGTCGGGGAAGTAGTGAGAAGCTCGTTTGTGAAGGCACGAGTAGAGTGGAGAGGGAGGCGAAGCTTTCCCGTGGTATCGGTTGAAGGAAATCAGAAGAAATTATTAAATTCCTGGAAAAGAGGTCGAAAAATTGTTTACGGAGGATGTTACGTCTGTCCATAACAAGTTTGTACTACTTACAGATTTTTCTTATTTAAAATCAAATTTTGTTAATAATTAGAGATAGTTTGATAAAAAATTGCTAAAGTCACGTACTGGTTAAAGAAAATTAGTAGAAATTAGGAAATTGTTGGGGAAGTAGTTCGACGGACGTTTATGGAGGGGCGTCGTGTCTGTCGATAAGAGATTCGAACTACTTAAAATTTTTCTAACGACGTATCGAACTTTTAATATTAGATTGAAATTGAAGCAATAACAATAAGATTTTATAAATTATTTTAATTGATGAGACAGTAGTTGCTGAAACTACTTGATTGTTTAAAAAATCAGAACTTCTATAATAACAAAATTATGAAACAGGAAATTATAATTTCCGAACCTATAATTTTTGATTTTCTAAATATCGAGTCTTTCCATTAAAAAATTTCAAACCAGATAAAAAAATTTGTTTAAATCAAGATTTCAGAGATAGTTTAATAAAAAATTGCTAAAGTCACGCACTGGTTAAAGAAAATTAGTAGAAATTAGGAAATTGTTGGGGAAGTAGTTCGACGGACGTTTATGGAGGGACGTCGTGTCTGTCGATAAGAGATTCGAACTACTTAAAATTTTTCTAACGTCGTATCAAACTTTTAATATTAGATTAAAATTGAAGCAATAACAATAAGATTTTATAAATTATTTTAATTAATGAGATCTTAGTTGCTGAAACTACTTGATTGTTTAAAAAATCAGAATTTCGATGATAAAAAATTATGAAATAGGAAATTATAATTTCTGAACCTATAATTTATGATTCTCTGAATATCGAGTATTTTTATTAAAAATCTTCAAACCAGATAAAAAAATTTTTTTAAACCAAGATTTCAGAGATAGTTTAATAAAAAATTGCTAAAGTCACGCACTGGTTAAAGAAAATTATTAGAAATTAGGAAATTGTTGGGGAAGTAGTTCAACGGACGTTTATGGAGGGACGTCGTGTCTGTCGATAAGAGATTCGAACTACTTAAAATTTTTCTAACGACGTATCGAACTTTTAGTATTAGATTGAAATTGAAGCAGTAATAATAAGATTTTATAAATTATTTTAATTAATGAGACAGTAGTTGCTGAAACTACTTGGTTATTTAATAAATCAGAATTTCCATAATAAAAAATTCTAAAACAGGAAATTATAATTTTTGAACCTATAATTTTTGATTCTCTAAATATCGAGTCTTTTTATTAAAAATCTTCAAACCAGATACAAAAAATTTTGATAAATCAAGATTTCAGTTTTGACGAAAAAAAAAATAGATTTGAAATAGTAGAATCCGTACTCTCCGCTCGATAAATTCCAATTGAACAATAATTGTTCCTTAGCGCCAGGAAAGCTCCTCTAAGAAAAAGACGTTTTTACTATTTTATCGTGAAATTTCAGGTCAGTAAATTCGTCAAAAACGGTCATGAATTTTAGAGAAGCCGCTTTCGTGGCAAAAATCATAAATTTTTCCACTTTAGCTCATTTCAAAGCTCGGAGTCTCTTCTCGTCACATCGTAAAATTCTACTCTCTAAAAAATTCTTCCCGGCAATTAAAAATCCATAAACTGGGAGAGAACCCTTGAGGGTTCTTTGAGATCACGAAATTCCAGATGCATTTTCAAAAATTCATACCTTTGCTAAGAAAAATCGTAGAATCCTCAATTTCGGCTTATTTTGACGCTCGAAGTCTCTACTCTCTATTCTACAAAATAGAAATTTAGCAAAAAAATTCCCCTCTATTTTTCTAAATTTTCATTTTACTGTAATATAAAAGAAAATTCTTCTTCACAAAAATATCAATAACATTCGAAAAAATTCTTCAACTTTAGGCGGTAATTGAATAAGGAGGTAATTAAAGAAAAATAATTAAACAAAGTTCATGTTTTCGAGACAGCCTCTTGTAAACAAAAAAAAGTTGCTTAAAGTTGGGGAGAAGCTTCCAAGTTTTTAATTAAGAAAAAAAAAGGGAATTTGAGTTTTAATCATTTTGCAAGCTGC
This sequence comes from Gasteruption jaculator, assembly GCA_949825005.1. Classification (NCBI taxonomy): domain Eukaryota; kingdom Metazoa; phylum Arthropoda; class Insecta; order Hymenoptera; family Gasteruptiidae; genus Gasteruption; species Gasteruption jaculator. The sequence goes on from OX463762.1 coordinate 6,693,124, forward strand.
TAATTTTTTATTTTTCCACTACGAAGGTTATAATCTTGAAATAATTTAACTTTATGATAACATTCAAGCGTGTAAAGAAAAACTCTGTGCCGCGAGAGGGTAGTGGTACCCGGTGTTATATCGTGGCAGCAACAGCAGCAGCAGTAGCAGGGGCACTAGTGGAGGTGAAAAAGAATCTCGTGTCGCCAGTATATGGTTAATTGCTAGACACATGTGCACCAGAGATTCAATTAAACTATTATGCATGTTAAGTAACGAAAAAAAGAAGGAAATGATATTTTTTATTTTAACAGCCTTTTATTGCTTTCTCACGTTTTTTTTTCTCTGTGGCATCTATTCGCTCCTGTAGAGACAAAAAGAAACCTTCACAATAATGCATAGACAGACCCTATGGTTTGTTACCGTCATGGTTGTTAAACTCCGGTTTGTCGATCAACTAAACAAAGTGAACAAACGCATGGAATCGCAAAAAGGGCGCAGCAAAAACTGAGGGAACGAGAAAATATAGAAACCGAGGGCAGGAAAATTGAATGGAACTGTGGCTAAACTTTTTTGTGTTTCAGCTTTTTGTTTTGTTATTCTCCTTAAAGGGTGTTTTCATTTTTTTCTGTGTTTAGGAGAGGGAGTATTTTCTCTTGAGTCTAAAAAATCTAGAGTTGAAAATTTCAATTTCCTAATTTTTGATACCAGTAATTTGTATCTTATTTTTAAAAAATCATTACAAATGTTTCTTACATGTATAATGTAAAAATTCGAATTCCCAACTTTCTATTTCAATAATTTTTATCTTTGATTCGAAAAATCCTAAAAATTTTATTAAAAAACTAATTGCAACCATGGAGTCTTTAGTTTCTACTCCAAAAATTTCAAGTTTTCAAAACATTTCTACTCAATTTCATCAATTTTCAAACGAGAAAAGATTTTCCTACAATTTATACAAAAAATTAAATTTTCAAAATCTCGATTCAATAATTTATACCTTTGCTTCAAAGGATCCTAAAAATTTTCTTAAGAAACTAATTCCAACAACAGAATCTCTACTGTATACTTCGCAAATTCAGAATTTTCAAAAAATCTACACTCAATTTTACAAATTTCCAGAGAAGAAAGGAAACATTTGTAGTTTCAAAAAATCATTACAAATGTCTCTTACATGTATAAAAAAATTCAAATTCCCAATTTTCTATTCCAATAATTTGTATCTTTATTTCGAAAAATCCTAAAAACTTTATTAAAAAACTAATTGCAACCATGGAATCTTTAGTTTCTACTCCAAAAATTTGAAGTTTTCAAAACATTTCTACTCAATTTCATCAATTTTCAAACGAGAAAAGATTTTCCTACAATTTAAACAAAAAATTAAATTTTCAAAATCTCGATTCAATAATTTATACCTTTGCTCCAAAGGATACTCAAAATTTTCTCAACAAACTAATTCCAACCACAGAATCTCTACTTCGAAAATTTCGAATTTTCAAAAAATCTACACTGAATTTTATAAATTTCCAGAGAAGAAAGGGAACATTTCTACTCGCTTCGAAAACTCGGACTTGAAAAATTTATACGTCGGCTTCGGTTGGGAAAGAAAATTGTGGAAAATTTGCAAAAAAAAAAAGGAACGTAAAGTCCAGAATTACAGGTTGAATCACAAGTATCCGGAAAATGCTCCCTTCGGACGTAGGAAGTTTTCCGGAGAAGAGCGAGATACGGCGTTCCAGGGATGAATCGTCGAAGGAAATGCGAAAGAGGGTAAAAATAAATATTAGCTGCGCGGTATTATAGGGTTTAAGTTCTCGAATTACTATCATAACATCATCATCTATCTATCAATCAAGCACTCGTAGGAAAAAAGGTTTGTTTGCTTCGTACCTCGGAAAACGGGGTCTGTAACGCGAACGTGAAAATTGATATTAGTACATAACAGTGGTATTGAATTCTGTGTACAGTAAATAACATTGATCACGCTCGGATATCTCTATATTTAAGAAACACGATAAATAATATTTCCCTTTTTTTTTGCGAGGAAACATATAAATACAAAAAATATCGAATCATCCCTTTAATACGCGAACCCTTCAATCTTCGTCCTTTTTTAATAGAAGATCCCTTTAATATCTTGCATCAATGTCTACTACGACAACGTTTACAGTAATCGAATATCGTTTAAGTTAAACACTTTCGCTCGACTCGATCATCAATTTTATTCCTTCTGTACATTCATCTTGTCAATTCCATCCTCATTTAATATTTTCTCTATTAAATTTTAGATTATTTCGCGCTTTCTTCATCCACTCTCTCCTTTCTCCAGCGAAAGGATGCTGGAAATTAATGACAATTAATTCTACAATTTATTACAACACTTCGGTCCTAAAAATCATAAGGACCATTATTACCTTGGTTAATAATAATCAATAGTATATTTACCCTAATTAATTTCGAAGCTTACAATTTTTTCCTTCAAATCTGCGAATTTCGAGTTCCTCGAAAATTCTTCCTCAAATTAGGGTTTTTTGAAGAAAAAAAAATAAAACAATTGTGATATTTTCTCCCAATTCGCAAATTTGTAGCTTTCAGATTTTGGAAGTTTTTAACTCTGGTGTGAAAAATCATGGGAATTTCAGCTTTAGCTTATTTAGGAGCAAAAACTATTTATCTTCGATTTTGAAAATTTCAAGTTTCTATACATTTTTTCTTCGAAATTAGGAATTTTTGAAGAAAAACTGTTTCCTCAAATTTTTCTTAAATTTGTAAATTTGTAAATGACGACTTGAATAGCAATTTCATGAAGAGGATTTCTATATTCGATCCCGTAAAATCCAAATTTTAATAAAATTCTTCCACGAAATGAAAAATCCACAAACAGAAAGACTCTTCCTGACTTCCTTCGAATCCACAAATTTTCAGGCCGACGTTTGAAAATTCGTATCTTTAATTCCAAAAATCATAGAGAGTTCAACTTCAGCTCATTTTGAAGTTTAAGGTTTCCCCTTTAAATTTCAACCCTGTAAATTTCAATTTGCTAATCCTCCGCTTGGCCGATAATTTTTATAAACAAAAAAAGGCCTCCTTACGATTACATAAAAAATCCTCGGACTCTCGCATTTTCAATCCCCCAAAAAATCCACTACGTTTTAAAAAATCCTAAAAACTTCTACCCTATCCTACATAAAAATACAAAACCATTTTTCCAACCCCCTGAATCCGCACGAACCTTCTCCTAAAATTCACCCCTAAATCTACAACCTTATCTACGAACGAAAAGTAAATACGAAAGGGAAAAATAAAAGGAATTCCTTTCTTCAAATTTGGCCAATTAATAAATGCAAAATTCCGAAGGGCGAAACGTAAAGGGCATAATTCGGGTCCCCTCTTTACATAAATATCCATTTAAAGAATGACAACTGACTGCTGAATCAGCAATGCGAGAGAGGAGACCAACAAAAAATGAAGGAAAAAAGGGAAAAAGCGCGGAAGGGCAAGGGAGAAAATAGGATTCGGCTGTTTGCCGGTAACGGACAGTGGGAAACATTGTTTTATGCCTATAAATAATCGTTATTGCAGCGTTAATCATGAGTAGTCAAGGGGTTGCCCATTAAAAGCCGCGGTGGTGGTAGTTCACCCTGGACATAGTTTAGTAGGTAGTTTTCGTGCAGCGATATTCCAGTTTGCGATACTATTGGTACGAATCAAGGGTTGAACTCGATTCGCCCTTTCCCTTACCACCCCCGGCCCTTCCCCACCCGTCCATCCACTCGATGGAATCGAAAAAACAGACCAGGAACATGCCGAGAATAGCTTAGAATCAGCCGATCGGATTTCAAGAGGGGGATGATTTCGCCAAAGGTGGAAAGCAAGGGTGAAATCTATGAATGCTTGCATTCTGCTGCTGATGATGATTATTATTGTTGTTGTTATTATTATTATTATTAATAATTGTGGTATTTCGTACTTTGATCTGTTGAATGGAAACTCGTTGCTCGTCGGAGACTTCGTCTTATTTGCCACGAAAGCACCCGTTTGAGCGTGCTCGATTTCCCGGTTAGGGGGTGGTTTGTAAAGGTAGAGTGGAGAGGAGGGTAGGTTGGTATTGTATTCGAGAAGATACAGGTATGATTTAAAATGGAATTTCTGGCTTGTAATTCGTGTTTTTGGGATCAATTATTTCTGTCTTGAGAACTGTCAAGTTTGAGAATTTATTTCTAGGTAGTAAATTTTGAAGAGTAGAAGTTTTTGAAAAAAAGGATTTAATGCCCTAAAATTGTAGCTTCCGCTCTGAAAGTGTGAAGTTTCTGAAAAATGTTGTTCCAGTTTAAGGGGGTCATCCCGTGTGGCAGCCGTTTCTTTTAAAAGATTTTTTCGGAATTTTTCATAATGAAATGAAAAGACACAGAGCTTTTTAAAATTTTTACTACATATTTATTCATTCTTTAATTATGTCTCTGAATTTTGTTATACGAAAATATACTTATGATCGTGAGTTATGCCGCTCAAATGGCACCCATGTGAAAAAAAACGGTGTCCATGATTCCGGCAGATTGGCTTATCTGAAATAAGAAAATAAAATTGCAAGTTGATCTATATGTGGTTGGCTATCGCCGGAATGAGGATTTTTGAAAAACATTGAACCGCCTTCTTTTTACAGAGAAAATAGTCCAAAAAAAATCATTAAATTTTGGGTCTTAATGTTTAAAGACATGTAAAAAATTTAATTTTCAATATTTCCAAAAAATCCTCATTCCGGCGATAGCCATTCACTTATAGATCAACTTACAATTTTATTTTTTTATTTCAGATAAGCCAATCTGCCGGAATCATGGACACCGTTTTTTTCACATGGGTGCCATTCGAGCGGTATAACTCACGATCATAAGTATATTTTCGTATAACAAAATTCAGAGACATAATTGAAGAATGAATAAATATCAAGTAAAAATTTGGAAGCTCTGTGTCTTTTCATTTCATCATGAAAAATTCTGAAAAAATCACGGCCGCCATACGGGATGACCCCCTTAATTAATTTTTAAAGGACCTTCCTGTTTTATTAGAATATTTGAATTTCAATCATAATAATAACAACAACAATTTGAATACATATTCAGTTCTACAAAGCCGAAAAAATTCATACAAAATCGAATTTCGTACCCTGGAATTCCTACTTTCAATTCTGTAAATTTGAAGTTTTTAAAAAACTTTCTTCCAGTTTGATGAATTTTCAAAAAGAAAAGATGATTTTCCTGTTTACTTTTGTTAGTATACTTGAATATAAAAAATTAAATAATTTTACGAATATTTCAGTTTCAATAATTTATATCTAGTTCCCAAAAAATAAGTAAATTTTTTCTGAAAAACGGACTTTAAAGCCCGGAATCTTCACTTTCTCCTCCAAAAATGTCAAGTTCCAAAAAATTTCTGTGAACTGTAATAAAAAAAAACATTTTAAAATTCACACTTTCTATTCTGAAAATTAAAAACATTTACAAAATTCTCCCTAGTCTTTTATAATTCCCAACAAAAGCAAAAAGAAATCAACTACCTCACTTTCTTACAATTCCTTTCACTTTCCCAACAGATCCCAATCACAATTCCAAAAACATAATCCCACATGCTTTTCCAACCACCGCCTGATCCGGAAGAACTCAGATCCAGCGTAAAATCCAAGAAACCTACCCCGATCTTGGAACGAAATCCAACCCCGAGAACGATCACTCTGGAACTTCAAACTCCACACCCCGCGACTCTCAACAGTATAGTAAATCCTACCATGTCCAGCTCGTCCGCTCTGACGAGGGGAAGCAATTTCAAAAATAGCGCAATCCTGTAACCGTCGCCTAATCTGAAGGCATCAATCAAGAAATGGAGTCTGATATCAAGGGTTGGGGCCTGGGGGTTGGGGGTTGGCAAAAGACAAGAGGAAAAAATAGGAAAGAAAGCATTGACATTCTAATAAATCAAATACCTCGTGTCAGTAACACACGTAGGAGGCGACGGGTCAGATTAACTTATTGAACCGTAGATAGATAGATAGACAGGGAGGAAAGAGGGTGAGCAAAGCTCCGAGCTGCTGGTGACTTTCGGGTACCGGAGGGTTGCAAGAGGACGAGGAGGAGGAGGAGGAGGAGGTGGAGGAACAGGGACAGGGGCAGGTTTCGGACCTGTGTGGGGTCTAGGTTTAGGTTTAGGTTTAGGTATAGGTATAGGTTAGGTGTAGGAGGTAGCTAGGAATTGATCATGGGTAAACCACAAAAGCCCTGATTATGTCGTGCGTGTTGGTACGTAGGTACTATGCGTGTTCGTTAACCCAGTGTGCTATAGATTCTCTCTCTCTCTCTTTCTCTCTTTCTCTTCCTCGCTCTCACCCTCTCTCTCTTTCTTTTGCTTCCCTCTATTAACTACGATCCTGCTGACATTTTCCAATGTGCCTCCGTCTCTCTCTGTCTCTCTGTCTGTGTGTGAGTGTGTGTGTGTGTGTGTGTATGTCTCTCTCTCTCTGCTAACTTTATTGCTTCTCTTGGTACTCTGTACACGCAAGCCTCGTTTCGTTGTTTTAGGATGTTAGGAGAGAGCAAACTATCCTTCGTCATACGATGCTCTCCTTCCTCTCTCGTTCACTCTCTCTGTTTCTATTACCTCCGTTAATTGTAACTGAAAACGCATGAAACCCGGTCCAAAGTCCACCCCACAATCGATGCGCGCTGCTACTGTGTGCTGCGACTACTGTGCGACGTGTGGGAACGGACACTTTGTCAGGTTAACTAATTAGTTTGGTCATTTCTGTCCGATAAGATGAAGCCGATAAGGTGATTAGCCCCAATTCGCTATTAATATGAATTTCCAGAATCCTTCGGCAATTTCTTGCGGGTGCTGGAATTACAGAGAACCCGGGACAACCTTCCTTTCAATCCTGAAAACTTGAAATTGGTAATAAATGTGAATTTACTTTTTTGTAATTTCAACTTCATGAAATTGTACCTTTGGTCCCAATAATCGAAAAATTTCAGCTACAACTCATTTCGAATGGTAAAACCCCCTTCTCGAATCACAAAAATTTCAAGTTTCTAGGTTTATCCTGAACATAGAAAATACAGAAAACGGTTAAGGTTTCTTTCCAATTCGAGTTTGTATTTTTGATTTTCTTTCGCGTTTGTGAACTTTAGGAATTTATTACGTAGGTTCCAAAAATTCCAAGGAGTTTTACTTTATCCCGAATGGGGGCTATAGAATTCTACTTTTTACCGGAAAATTTTCAAGTTCCTGAAAAATTCGTCCTGGAAATGACGAATGTTGAAAGTGTCAAACCAAAATTTAAAAATTTGTATCTCCGATTTGGATAATTTTAAAGACTTCTACGATAACTCACTTTAAAACTTAAGATCCCTTTTTGAACGCAGTAATGTTCACATTTGTTAAAAATTCTCCCTGGAAATGAAAATTTCACAAACCAGGAGGAATACCTTTAAATTTTGCCATATACATTTTCGAACCAAACTTCGAAAAATTGTATCTACCAACCAGAAAATTTCAAAAGCTTTTACTGTAGCTTATGTCAAAATTTCGAATCCCATCCATTTAATCCCATTAATTTCAAATTTATCAAAAATTCTACCTGGAAATCGGAAATTCCCAAAACAAAAAGGGCACCTTCGAATTTTTCTGTATCTACTTTCGAACCAAAATTAAAAAATTTATATCTTTTATCCGAAAATTTTCAAAAACTTCTACTGTAGCTCATTTCAAAACTTAGAATCCCTTTGTTTAACCCTGTTAATATCAAATTTTTCAAAAATTCTTCCCCGAAATGAAAAATTCCTAAATCAAAAATAGTCTAAATCTACCAAAATTCAAAATTTCGTTTTCGAAAACTATGAAAATTTGCATTTCAACTGAACCTGGCAAGATTTTCAAATACACGGCATTCGCGGGTTCGGGACGTCATGAAAAAGCAAATCTGTGGTTAAAATAACGATAAACTATCGCGTTTCATACGGGCAATTTTAATATCCGCTCCGTATTTTTTTTTATTACACGAAGAACGTTCATTTTTAACATCATACATAACCTGTACGTACCACACACAGGTACACACACACACATACACACATACATATACGTACATAATAAATATATATAAATTCATGACGTCTCCGGAGCCTCAAATAAAATAAAATAAAATGAAATAAAATCCCATAAAAAGACTCAAAGGTACATACACCCACAGCCGTATATATAGATATATGCATACATATGCAATTTTAGTCGTATAATTTATATTTGAACGATCTATTATATATATATATATTTCCCCTTTTATACCACAACTTCCCGTATAGGAGTCTCTCTCTTTTTTTTTTTTCATGAATTTATGACAATGCGTAACTCGAAATTATATATTTTACATTTCCGTGCCCGTAGACGTCCTATATATAGTCATCTCGTATTATAAAAAATAGTCCGAATGTATAAATATATATATATATATACATATATATGGGTTGGGGGTGACACTGTGCGGTTTCAGGATGGAAAGGAATAAGTTTTTACGGAAATCGGCAGATGTTCTTTATCTGGCAAGATTTTTATGAGACAAGGGGTTGTCTTAAGAGGAAGAGAGAGGTCGGAGAGATACGAGTAGGGAAGAAAGAATTTGTATTCCCGGTAACCCTCGCTACCAATAATCCCTTTAGATGTCATTTCCCGGTTTGAGTGTTTGTAAACGAATATCTATTTTTCACTAAACCCTATAGGGGTAACAAAAAATACCGGAGCGTGCCAATGCGTATCTAATAAAAAAACAACGAGACGAGCCGAGGCGTGTACTACAATAATTCCAAACCTAATTTCCTCTACTTCAAAGAATTCCCGGTGACAAGGAAATTTCGTTAAATGCGTTGATGCATTCGCCGAGGCTGTTTTGAATACTGATTTAACGAGGCTCCGACGCTCTTGAAAAACAACTTGAACGGGGAATTCGACTGATCGACTATATGGAAATAAATGGATGTCTCTCCTCGGGTCTTTGACAATCCCCAGATGTGGATTATCAAAGTTCGATCCGAATAATTTGTAGGTTCTAGGAATTTCGATGGACGGATTTGGATTTTTTTCTTTTCTGGTTCATGAATTTTTTATTTCCAGAACAAATTTCTTTAGAAACTGGGAATATTCGAAATTTGAAGATGAAATTTTGAATTTCAAAATGAGCTTTAGTAGAAGTTTTTCGGATTTTGGAATAGGGGTATAAGTTTTTGATGTTCAATTTCAATGGAAAGACTTGGATTTTTCTGGTTCATGAAGTTTTCATTTCCAGGATTAATTTTTTGGAAACTTGGAACTTTTAAGATTAAAAGTAGGAATCCCGAAATTCAACATCAGCTATAGTAGAAGTTTCTCGAATTTTTTAAATAATGTGTATAATTTTTTAAAGTCGGATTTAAATGTTCGGAAATTCCAGGAAATTCGATGGACGGATTTGGATTTTTTTCTTTTCTGGTTCATGAATTTTTCATTTCCAAAACAAATTTTTGTAGAAACTGGAAATATTCGGAATTGGAAGAGGAAATTTTGAAATTCAAAATGAGCTTTAGTAGAAAATTTTCGGATTTTAAAATAGGGGTATAATTTTTTGAAGTTGAATTTCAATGGAAAGACTTGGATTTTTCTGGTTCATGAAGTTTTCGTTTCCAGGATAAATTTTTTGGAAACTTGGAATTTTTAAGATTAAAAGTAGGGATCCCGAAATTCAAAATCAGCTATAGTAGAAGTTTCTCGAATTTTTTAAATAATGTGTATAATTTTTTAAAGTCGGATTTAAAAATTCGTAGATTCCAGGAATTCCGATGGACGGATTTGGTTTTTTTTCTTTTTTGGTTCATGAATTTTTCATTTCCAAAACAAATTTTTGTAGAAACTGGAAATATTCGGAATTGGAAGAGGAAATTTTGAAATTCAAAATGAGCTTTAGTAGAAAATTTTCGGATTTTAAAATAGGGGTATAATTTTTTGAAGTTGAATTTCAATGGAAAGACTTGGATTTTTCTGGTTCATGAAGTTTTCATTTCCAGGATAAATTTTTTGGAAACGTGGAATTTTTAAGATTAAAAAAAGGGATTTGAAATTCAAAATAAGCTATAGTAGGAGTTTTTTTGGATTTTCGAAATAAGGGGTATAATTTTTTAAGTCGAATTTGAAAATTTGTTTTCTGGAAGCAATTTAAACACGTTCTTGAATTTCTCGTTTTCAGGGAAAATTTTTAAGAATCTTGAAATTTTTAGAATCGAAAGAAGAGAATTTAAATTTCATAATAAGCTACTGTAGAGATTTTAAAAGTTAGTTGGACTAAAGTTATAAATTTTCAAAGACGAATCTGTAAATTTGTCTATTTAAAAAAACGCACAAAAATCTGCATTACTGCTTTTGAAAATTTGTATTTCAAAGAAGAATTTCATAAAATTTTGAAATTTATAGAATTAAAAGAGCAAATATTGATCTTAAAAATGAGCAAAAATGAAAACATCCTCCGCGATTTTTTCCAAAGCTACAAATTATCGAAATTACGCTTCAAAGATTCCTAGAATTTTTAGAAGGTTCTGATTTAATTTTTTTTTATAGGCACATATATATTACATATATATTACGTTTTCCTTATCGAGTATAAATAATTCCTGTTTGCAGAGATAATTTAGTGGTAATATTGTGATTGGCCCCACGATATCTTTTTTACGCTTCGTCTATTTCGCAAAGATGATGGAAGTATGGAAGGTTTTTTCTCTTTGTCTTCTTTTCATTTTGGTGTTTTTCCCCTTTTTCAGAGATATGAGTAAACTTAATCGTCCGTATGGAAAGAAAATTTATAGCTACTGTAGAATCCGGCTTTTTTTTTAATTTCTTTTTTTTACGAAATTTCCTCCCTTCATGTAGGAGAAAATCTATCACTATTTTGGCGGTTCTGCGATATTCGATAATTCTTTTATGACATTAAGGGTTAAAAGTTACCCCCAACTTTGCATTATTCCTTTAAATCTTACCATTGGTTTTTCACAAATTTCGCAAATACAGAATTTTCCTTAAAATTTTCAAATCTGGAATTTTTTTAATTTTTTCAATATAAAAAAACAGCTTTTACGCAATATTTAAAATTTTCAAATTGCAAAATTTTATGGGATACTATGAATATATTTTTTATACATACACTAAATTGTGTATAAACATTATATAATTAATTATAAATAAATTTATTATTACAGAAAGATATCAAAAGGTAAAAAGAATTCAACAAAATCTTAAATTTCACTTTTTTTTCTTTAAAATTAATTTCGATTTCGGATTTTTCACGAAAATAAAATAAAAAAGAATAAATAAAGTGCAGAAGAACCTGAAGTTACCTTCAGACTACTTCCAATTCTGATTCTAAAAAATTACGAGTTTAGAAAAATGGTACGTGATTAAGGAATTTTCCTCCACGCGGAATTTCCTACAATTTTCATCACCGGGAAAAGAAAAAAATTCGAGGCGATTCAAATTTCCTTCGAAAGTACCGAAAAAAGTGCAGCAAGGAGTTAAAATGGCAACAGAAGTTCTGGAACAACCTCCTGCTTCAACTTCTCCTCTAACTTCTAACCAAGATGTTACGAGTTTACAAGTGACTTTAGCTGAATTGCTGAATTTTGCTTTAGGTACTCCCGAGGTACGTTCAATTATCAACTACATCCACGAAATTGATATACAATGGCTCGGTATTGGCCCACGTTAAATTATTTTGGTCCAGTTGGCAAATTTTCACTGAGACTTATTATTAATTTTATTTTTTTATGAATTAATAATTTTTTTTTCTCTAGAGACATATTTTAAAAATCTCATTTTTTATTGATTCCCGTTTTTTTCATCAAGAAATGATTAATATTTTCCCATATTGGAAATTAATTTTGAAGAAATGTTTAATTGAAATAAAAAAACAATTGTTTTATTTTTTGCAGGTCGGTGCTGTGAATTTAAATATACTGCACAATTTGTTACATATTATACTGAACGAAATTAATTTAAATGACACCGTAGTGGAGTATCACGGTGACGTCGCTGAAAGGCTTGGAGTAAGTTTCCTTTTAGTAATTTTTTATGGCGCGATAAAAAAATATTTCATTATAAAAAATACCTTTACGACTTTTTTTAGTGTGATAACGCCGCAAATAACACAAATAAAGTTTTTTCAAGAAACACGCGTATATATATATATATATATATTTATTTGTCTTTCCTTTTTCAATAACGAAACTAACTTTTAAGTAGTTTTTACAATGCAGATTTTTTAATTAAGCAAGAAAACTTTTCATTTTTACATTTTACAATGAAATTCGCAGCTAAGAAACTTCTTAATATAATTTACCTCCAAACTGAAATAAAGTTAATATGAGCTTCGCTCAAGATCCATTCGAGGGCGCTGTCCGTGACCCAAAGCCGGGAAAATTTGAAACTTTTCAATTGAAACTATTAGTTTCCTTATTCTCGGAAAATTCGGCAAGAAACATTTCGGTTTTTCAAGAAATTTTTGAATAAAAAGGTTTCCTGAGAAATTCAAAAAATTTAAAAATTTCCAGATTTCGGTTTTGAATTTTTCGAAAATCATACCAATAAGTTAAATAAATACAAATTACGCATACAGTAAGTTATTATATCGAAAAAATTAGTACATAAATAATAAATTAGACGGAAGCAAATTTTATTATTGTTATTATTCCCCGTTGGGATCTACGAACCCCTTTTCAGCCCATTGCAGCATCGACTCAAGCGGGACCGAATTTGTACCTTCAAGAGTATAATATTATAGGGGAAGATGGGGAGAAGGTTCTTAGAAATTATCACATCCCTGCATCGTCGACTCGAGGAGTTACAGTATCCACCCCAAAAGCCGACGAAAAAAACGCTGTTTCCACGGAAACCGAAAAGGAAAGTAAAGTGGCACCTTCGGTTCAGGAGTTCAAGCAACTGGAAGATTCTGTAATTATTTTTCCCTGCATTATTTAATTATTGATGTTATTGTCTATTACAAATAGCACAACTTTTGAAAATATTTTTGGGTACAACATTTTAGGAAATCATGTTTTTTTTAAACCATTTTTCATTGATTATTAGTATTGTTGTTGTTATTGTTGTTGTTGGTGTTGTTGTTGTTATTACTATAATTACTATTATTGTTATTATTATAGCAATTGAATGATTAAAATATTCCTCCTTATTATTCCCAAAACAAAAAATTTATTGTGTTTAGAAAAATTAAATTTCTATAAAAAGCGGTTAATTTAAGGGGGTATACCAGTGTGACGGCCGAAAATTTACATGTTTTTTTGGGAACTTTTTTAAAGAAAAGTATTTCATGGAATGTTTTTAAACTTTATGGATGTATTTACCTATAAATAAACTGTGTAAAATAATATTTTATCATGAAGAAATCGAGACTTAAAACATTAAGGGGGTAAGGTCACCTGTAAAAAGAAAAAGTATATCAATTTTTTTTTACAACTTTTATTATAAAAATACATTTTTCAAACATATATTGAAAATTGTACTACTAAATACTTACTAAATTATTTTTTCGAAATCCCTAGTATGTAGTATAAACATACTAGAGATTTGTTAAAAATTTCCATTTGCCGCAAGGTTCGAGGAGCACCGATTAATCGATTTGCCTCGACAAGGTCTCATTTCATTCGGAGGAAGACCCTTTATGGCATGAATGTGGGAATTTTGGAAGAAGTAAGTAAACAAAAAGTTACAACACTTTTTATCAGATATATATACATAATTTTGGTTTTTGTTTTGTTTTTGGGTTTAAAAAATTCAGAACTTTTGTAATTTTTTTTTCTCTCCAAATTCCCACATTCATTCCATAAAGGATGGTCTTCCAGAGAAAATGAGCCATTGCGGAGTCAAATCGGTCAATCGGTACTCCTTGAACCTTGCGACAAATGGAAATTTTTAACAAATTTCTAGTATGTTTATACTACATACTAGGGGTTTCGAAAAAATAATTTAGTAAGTATTTAGTAGTACAATTTACAATGTATATTTAAAAAATGTATTTTTATAATAAAAGCTTTAAAAAAAATTAATATACTTTTTCTTTTTATAGGTGACCTTACCCCCTTAAACGCGTTATTTTTCTTGAAACTATGTTTTTCAAATTTGATGACATTGTAACTCAAAGACCACTTATCCGATTGACTTGAAATTTTAACCGAGTGTTCTGGACATGCTTTATTGTCCGATGATCCAGGATATTTTTGATCGGATGAAAACTGTAATTTTGGCAGCGAAAAAACGACGACTTTTTTAAAAACTCCGCCATTTCGTCAGATTTCAACATTTCTCGAATATCATGGGTCATCGGATAGGGAACATCTTCTGGTTTAAGAGTCTGTTTTTTATTTCTAGGCATCCTAGCGACCTGTACGATGTCAGCAGTTAAGCATTTTTTTTGCGTCTTGCAGGATAGCCCGTACCTTGGACGCATTTAATTATTTTTGTATGAAAAAAATATTTTACACAGTTTATTTATAGACAAATATATCCACAAAGTTTGAAAACATTCCATGCAACACTTTTTTTTAAATTTCCAAAAAACACGTAAATTTTCGGCCGTCACACTGGTACACCCCTTTAATTGAAGGGGTTACGCCTTCTAGTTGGCGACCGAAAAAAAGGCGTGTTTATGTGAATTTTTTTTTTGGAAAATGATTGTAGGTTTCGAACTGTTTGTTTTTTCATAGTAAAGGGTATATCTTCGACTATGTTTCATAATTTTTTTAATGAAAAAAATTCACAAATGTAGGAGATACAATGTATTTCCCGGACCGCTGTTCAAAAAAGCTCTTCTGCGGTGACCACTGTATCTTCCACCTCACTCGTCTAAAATCAAAAAATCAAATAGATTATGTTTTTGCATCGTATTATCTAGTCCTTAATCCAAGTATTTGAGAAAATATTAATTTTTGAAAAAATGGTCGACGATTGAACGTGAAAGTCCAAATTTTTATGAATGAATCACTTCATTTTCGTCGACCATTTTTTCAAAAATTAATATTTTCTCAAATCCTTCGATTAAGGACTAGATAATATGGTGCAAAAACATAATCTATTTGATTTTTTTATTTTAGACGAGTGAGGTGGAAGATACAGTGGTCACCGCAGAAGACCTAGCGGTCCGGGAAATGCATTGTATCTCCTACATTTGTGAATTTTTATCAATAAAAAAAATTATGAAACATAGTCGAAGATATACCCTTTACTATGAAAAAAAAAACAATTCGAAACCTGCAGTCATTTTCCCAAAAAAAAATTCACAAAACACGCCTTTCTTTCCGCCGCCAACTAGATGTAACCCCTTAACTCAAGAGCATGGATGTAAACTTAATGGAAGTTCTGTTAGGGCTAAATGCGAATTATTAAAGAGAAACTACAACATTTTTCCAGTGCCTGTCTTGGTTTTAGAATTCGAAGGAATATTATCTGATATTTTTGTAATAAATGATAGATAATCAGAAAAATTCGAAATATAGGTGAAAACACTGCAAGAGAAATTCGAAATAGTCGCAGAGTTTTCAAAAACTTTCGAGGATCTATCCGGGGAAAATTTGGATCTCGCGGGAGATGTCTGGCAATTTGTTAATATTAATAAAAGATTAGACGGAGCCGAAGAAGCTATCAATAAGGTGGATATATGATTTCGGATTTTGGAAACTTCGTTTCTTGGAATAACTAGGGTTTTTATTAAAACTTAAAATTGATTGAAATATTTGAAATTCTGAAATTTCGGAATTAAATAGTATAATAAATTGCATACTCGATTTCTTGAAATAATTATGATCTTTATCGACATTTTAAACTGTTTGAAAAGGAAGAAAAAATTAATAATTATTATTATTGAAAAAAAAAACTAGCCAATTTTCTACAAAAATTTAGAAATTCACGAATCTCGCGGAGTTATAAACATAACAATTTGGATATATAATCCCAAACCCAAAAACCTCCCAAAAGAAGTGACAAAAAAATGTTTAGAGTCGAAGAAAGTCACAGAAATTGCAGTTCCTTGAATGAACTTGAGAAAAATGTAGACGGAAATTTTCTTTTCACTTCAATACGTGAAATCCATTTAAATTTAACCGGTTGTACGACACTTACAGCTAAATATATTATTACGGGACGTCACTCAAAGCGAGGCGACTGTCAAAGGAAGTCTGGAATTGAATAATAAATTTAGCGAGCTCGATAAAAGATTAGCTGATTTGGAGATGAATTATTCCCAGTTTCCATATTTAACTAATAATCGGGATGGAAATAATGGAAAAGCGATTGATTATTCAAAAGCAACAGCTTCAGATTACGGGAAAGTGAATAATGGTAACCGTGATGTTTCACCGAACGTTATCGTCACGTACAGCGACGATATCGAAGAAATTTCGAAATTAACTCGTACCAATGAAAACCAAAAAGTGGACATCATTTTTCAGGAATGTTCCCTGAGTGCGGAGTTTAAAGGTATTGAAAATAGTTTTTAAACTTTTTATTATTTTAGTTCGAATTTCATTTGAATATATTTGAATTTGAAATCGAGGAGAGACTCTTGAAAATAGAAAAAATATGAAAAAGTGAAAAATTTCACTACTTAACAAATTATAATTAGCGGATTCGCATAAACACTACATTTTTATAAATTAAAGAATGAAAATAAATACAAAGCACAAAGTCGAAACTGAAAGAAAAAAAATTAATATCCATTTTTCTTTGATTAATAAATTGCTACAAGTTTTCTGAATAGAAATTACCTGAAAGGATCCGTAAAAATTCCTATTTCCAGAATAAAGAAAAAGTAAAAAATGGAAATTCAAAAAAAAAACGAATACTTTAATTCTATTTTTTTATTATTAGCTTCCTAAGGATTTTTCGAAGAAGAAATTTTGATTGTCTGGTTAAAAGCGAATTTTCCACTAGAAATGATTGTAAAGGGAGCGTTAATATAATTAGCTATTTTTCATCAGTGTAATATTCAAATATTAATAGTTAATTAGCAGTTTCTAATCAATAACAAGTGATTTTAATTATTAAAGCGAAAGGCATTGTTAAGGTTCCCATTCATATCGAAATCAATGGCATTTGTTATTGATTACAAGTTATATTATTATTATATTATTGTCATGGATAAAGCTGTGAGTGATTAAACCTCATTAAAAAATTGCTTGCAAATAAATGAAGGTAACAAAGAAAATGGAAATGACTGGAAATTTAATATTATAATATATATGTAATGAAGAAAATATAGATTTTTTTAATTCTTTCTTCATTAAAATTCTAACCTAATGAATTATATGAGTATGTGAGTAATAAAAAATAATAAGTGTGTAGTAAAAATTATAATACATTTTTAATTATGCCTTCGTTAAAATTCTGACCCTATGAAGCGTACAAATAAACGAATTGTACCTTCTGTTCTCGAGAACTAAATATGTTTCTGCTTTCTTTTTTTTAGCTAATGTGGATAAAATCCACGAAGAGATTTTGAACCTCCAAAACGAAGTGTTTAAAGTCCAAGAAGGAATTTCCAATCTTCAGGAGAGAATTGTTCGTATCGGTAGGAAAATGCGAATTTTGTTTTTTTTTCTTTAATATTCCTCCCGTTGATACTAATTAATATTACTTTCTTAATAATTTACTTAAATCAGTGACTACGGAATTAAAATATAATACTTTGCGCTTTATTGTTACAAATATTATAATTTTCAAAAAACCGAACATAGTTTCATGCAAATTTTCACAAAGATTACACATTTTCTGGAAAATAGAAAATTTCTCTACGAAATGAACTTTAGACCATTTTTTAACAGTCCAAAAATAAACTCATTCCAAATACTGTTGGAAATAAAAAATGAAATATTTTTTAAATTCGAATTTACCCCCAATGCAAAAATTAATTCGGATACTCTGAATTTAAATTATTCGAAAGGAATCATGTCTTCGGAATAATGAAAAAAGAAAAACGTGAAACTGAAGGAAGAAAATGAATATTCAGTTTCTTGGTATTTCCAAATTGATTAAAATTTTCTGAATAAAAGTTATCGGAGAAAATACATAAAAATTCCTATTCCCAGGATGCAGAAAAGATACGAAATTGAAATCGAAAAAAAAAGAAAACAATTACTTCAATTTCTATTTTTCTCAATTCCATAAATTAATTCGAGTCATTCGAAAAAATCCATAAAAATTCTTTTGCTAAACTACAAAAAAATAGAAAAGATCAAAAATAAAAGATATTCGAAATATTTCTGTTTCCACGAAAAAGGAAGAAATTAAAATTAAGAATTCCTGTTTCCAAAATTAATTTTACAAAATTATATGTGTGTATAAAAAAGAAAGAATTTCTAATAACATTAAATTCTGTAATTTCCAAGATACGAACCCAAATCTTTCCACTTCCGCCCTTGCTACCCTTTTAATCGCTCTCGCTGCTTTTCCCTTTGATTGCAGACAAAGAAACGATGGTGGAATCCTTGAAAGGCGAGAATTCGTCCTGCATCTGTAATTCCCCGGCGACGGAGCCGGACAATGCCAGCAATAATTTCGACGAAGACGATAGCAATCAGCCTAATCATCGCAACAACTGCCACTGTTTCCACGCGAGCTGCCTCTGCATCCGAGAATCCCGATCCGACAACAGCAAGGTATCTAATTCCGACGAGAAATCCTCGTCTCGAGAGAAATCCCAGTCGGGGGATGAAAAAATCGACAGCGAGGATCCGCAGAGCCTTGACCGGACCGAGCAGATCCAGGCGATCGAGCGAGACGTGGATTTGATCAGGGAGACGCTGATTTGCGTCAACAAGGAGTTGTCGTCGAAGGTGAAGAAACTGAACGACGACTTCCGATCGTTCCGGGAGACGATGAAGGCGACAATCGATGATAAAACGGACGATGTTATCAATCGTAACGTACGAGAATTTACTTTCAGCTCGAATTTACCATAAGATTCGAGGGAAACTGGACAAAGGGAGGCGAGGAACGTCTATGTGACGTCACAAAATTCTTCGCTCGTGCTTGGCCCAGAAACATTTTTCTTTTAATCTTTGAGATTACGGGATAAAAAATGGGGATAAATGGGAGCAAAATTAGCCAAAAGGGAAGGTCCTACGATTTTTTATTCTCGAATTAGGATTTTTTTTATGATTTGGATTTGAAATTCGTGTTTTAAAAATTGTACATGGCAGACGCATTTTTTTGAATTATTGGGATTTACGCAGTAGAAAGTAGAGATCGGTAGAATTAAAATGAGCCAAAATGGAAGATCCTGTGATTTTTACTTCTCCATTTATGATTTATTCGATTTGGGTTTGAAGTTTTCAAATTTTTTTGTGAATCAAAGAGAACTCGTTTGTCATAAAATCGCAACTACTATATACATTATTTTAAAATCTTAAAATTTTCAGAATCAAATCTAGAAACTTCGAACTCAAAATGGGCCAACAAGGAAGTTCCTGCGATTTTTCCTTTCTGAATTATGAATTTTTTAATTGGAATACCAAATCTTGAAACTCGAAGAAAATTTCAGTTCTCAAAAATAATCGAAACTAATGTTGACATTTGTTTAGAAATTGCAATTTTTGAGAGTAGAAAGAATAATGAGCAAAAATCGAATTTTTAAATTAAAGTGAAGAATTAAGAAATTCATTGTGTCCCTAAGAAATCCCTATTTTCTATTTCAAAAAACGTTCAAAAACAAATTGGATACAATTTAATAGAAATTCAAATTCTCCAGGGTAGAAATTACAGTTTCAAAATGAGCCAGAGTAGAAGATCCCACGATTTTTTCTTTTGAAGTTACGAATTTTCAAATCTTGATCCCAATTCTGAAATTCGACGTAACTTAAGCTTACAAATTTGTCTTTCGAAAATTCTAATTCTTGGTTCTAATTTTTCAAAAATCTTAGAAATTTCAGGGGAAAAAGTAGGGAGTCTAAACTTGCAATTTTCTAAATTTAAAAATCCTGTGATATTTTTTTGCCGAGCTACAATTTTTTCAGTGTGGAATCTTTTCTTTTATTTTATTTTCTTTCTATTTTTCGAAAACCAATCAAATTTCGATATCTAAAATTAAAGATGTATGTATTTTTTTAGATATCCTACACAAACCAGTGCTTCTCAGAGTCCAGTTTCGCTGAATCTCACTGTAGATGGGATCTAATTAATAGTTATGGGTCTTAAACGAGGAGGAGGAGAGAGATAAAAAAGCGTAACTTTGCCTCTTCTCTCTCTTTCTCGGTTGCTTCAAAGCTGAATGCATGTGTGTGTGTGCGTGTGTGTGCGTGTGTCTGAGCGTGTGCGTGCGTGTGCTGAGCGTGTGCGTGCGTGTGCCTGTCTGGGTGCAATAGCGCGCGTGTGTGTGTGCGCGCGTGCGCGTGCTTGCGTGTAAGCGTGTGTGCACGCGCGTGCGTGTGCGTACTTATAGTTCGTATCTGTACAGATATATGTGTACTTCGCTAGAAGTAGTTGGTATAACAAACAGATGGTCATAAAATGCATCTTAAAGGACTCTGTCAATTGTCTGTGTAGGCATTGTTGGAACAAATTGAATTGCTGAAGACAATCAAAGCGGACAAAGAGGATCTCGAAGATGCTTTAGCCGATAAAGCCGATGCTCGTGCGGTCGATCGAAAGGTTTTCGAATTCCACATAATAGATGGATTTTAATATTACTCTTTTTTTATTGAAAAAAAAAAACATCCTGGAGTGAATCTCTTGCACGGATTTTTTTTAAGTCTTTGTGTTTTAAAAGTTGTAAGTGCTAGACGCATTTTCTTGAATTCTTGGGGTTTACGCTGTAGAAAGTAGAGATCGTCATTTTTCTCGAAACCCAAATTTTCGGGAGTAAAATGAATAAATTCCAATCTTGCAAATGAGTAAAAATTTGAATTTTTACAATCTCTACCTTTTGACAAATAAAATTTAAAATTTAGATGAAAAATTAAGGAATTCACAGTATCCCAATAAAAATCCTTTTTCTCTCTTACAAAAATTTGACACATTTTAAAAGAAATTCGTACTTTCTAGTATAAAAATTACATATTCGTAATTCCAAGATGAACTAAAATAGATCTTACGATATTTTGTTTCCAAATTACAAATTTTCAAATCCCGATCCCAATTCCGAAATTTAAAACGCAAAAACCTTTTTCTTTTAAAAAATTACAACTTTTACACACAAATTTTCGCAAATTTGGAATTTTTAGGGCAAAAAGTAGAGATTCCAAATTTGCTATTCCCTGAATTTGAAATTTCTGTGATATTTCCTTTTCGAGTTACGATTTGTTTTAACGTGTAATTCAAATTTCGTTTTTCTTCCTATTTTCCAAAAATAATCAAATTTCGATATTATTAAAATTAATATTAAAAATTAAAAAAAGATTTTTTTTAAGAAACTAATACCAACGACTAGTATTTAAAAAAAAAAATCTCCAGGTCTCCCGCGCGCAGTTCGATGCCGCTTGCGAAGACTTAGCTCGCGGAGTTGAGGACACGATCGTGAGACTGCGAGAACAGGAATTAATTTGGCAACAGGCTCTGAACGACCTGCAGAACGAGATCGTGGGGAAAGTCGATAAGGACGAAATAGCGGCAATCAAGGAATTTTTAAATGTCAAATTGAAGGCGTTGCAGGAGAAACTAAGGAACCTGACGGAAATGAAAGAGGAATCCGACGCTGCCGGGACGAAGAAAAAGTTGTTGAGGTTACGAGAATGGGTTTCTTTTGTTTCCATCATTCCTCATTCCCCTTTCTTCTGTTTCTCTTTCGAACAATTTTTTTTCTTACCTATCCATCCATTAATTTGTTATCAATTTGTCGGTTATTTCAACTTTTTATTTAATCGAATACCTTTTCGGACCCTTCCTCCCTTCCGGCAGAGATGTACAGTGTATTTCTTGCGATAGAAACGTTGTAATGAAAACAAAGGAAGAATTCATTTACAAATCGAAGCCATTGTATTCTAATAAGAGTTTAAAACCTTACTTAACGTATAAATTGGATGAAATTCGGAAACAGCCGAAGGCGTTTAAGAATCTGATTCACTATGAAAACGCTGTTAAAGACTCGAGAATGAAACCAGGCGAATGCAGTGATATGAAACAACAAAGGTTTGTATCTCGTGAGGCTGAAAATAATTGTGAAATCCTTCTCTATTCTCTGTTTTTTCTTCTACCGCACATTTAATGAAATTTTTGAGGTTCTCAAAAATAATAGTTTCTAGAAAAATGTAGAAGCTTGCGAATAATATTTTTTTAATCGAAAATCTTAAAGAGAAATTGTAGTAAATATTCGCAAAACTTTGTGAAGCTAAAATTTGTTTCCAGCGCGAATCAAATGAAATTTTTAAGATTCTCAAAAATAATAATTTTTAGGGCAAAAAGTAGAGATTTTAAATTTTTTAATAATTTTTAAGATTTTGATTTTAATTTTATTTTTAAGATTTAATTTTTGGTAATAATTTTTAAAGATTTTAAAATAATAACTTTTGAGAAACTTCAAAAGCTCCTAGATGATATTTTTGGTAATTGAAAATCTTAGGGAGAAATTGTAGAAAATGATTTGAGGTTCTCAAAAGTAATAGTTTCTAGGAAAGTGTAGAAGCTTGTAGATAATATTTTTTTAGTCGAAAATCTTAGAGAGAAATTGTAGTAAATATTCCCAAACTTTGTGAAGCTAAAATTTGTTTCTAGCGCAAATTAAATGAAAATTTTGAGATTCTCAAAAATAAGAACTTTTGAGAAACTTCAAAAGCTTCTAGGTAATATTTTTGATAATTGAAAATCTTGGGGAGAAATTGTAGAAAATGATTTGAGGTTCTCAAAAATAATAGTTTCTAGGAAAGTGTAGAAGCTTGTAGATAATATTTTTTTAGTCGAAAATCTTAGAGAGAAATTGTAGTAAAAATTCTCAAACTTTGTGAAGCTAAAATTTGTTTCTAGCGCAAATTAAATGAAATTTTTGAGGTTCTCGAAAATAATACCTTCTAAGAAACCTTGGTAGCTTGTAGATATTTTTCTTTATTTGAAAATTTTTGGGAGAAATTATTTTAAAAAAGTACCAAATTCTGGAAGAAACTCTTACGTTTCAAGGCTCCTGGATATTTTCAAAGTCTACCAGTTAAAATTTTGTGTGGTCACAACATTACTCTAAAAATGTTTTAATTTTACTCGATTAGTATTCATAATTGTAGATATTTAATAAAATTTTGTCAAATTTGTTATATATATAACCCGACTCTTATAGATTTATAACTCTCAACAATAATTACTTTTTTATCGATTTTTTAATCAAATTTTATTCCATGACAATTTCTATAATACTAGAATCTAAAGTTACATTGAAATTAAGGGGGTATTCTAGTCTAGAGGCACGAATTTCGGCCGTTTTTTCGCGCTCTCTATCAATAAAATAAAGAATATTTTTAGTATCCATTTTTTTATCATTTGTTTATTGATACTTTAAGAACACATGAAAAATTGAATGAAAACAAAAATTCAAAATTTAAGAAGTTATGGGCTGGCAAAGCGGGGGGCCCACAAAAAAAAGAGTGTCATGGCGTACAAGGTTTGAACCCTTCTGGTCACCTGAAACAAAAAAATCCAACGGATTCATAATTAGTAAGGATGTAGCTATGGGCTCACCCAATGACAAGTCAAAAAAAAATTTTTTCACAAAATGGCAGCCGTTTGAAAAAAAAAATAGTTTTTTCAAACGGCCAGAAAGAAATTTTTTTTTTCAAACGGCTGCCATTTTGTGAAAAAATTTTTTTTGACTTGTCATTGGGTGAGCCTGTAGCGACATCCTTACTAATTATGAATCCGTTGGATTTTTTTGTTTCAGGTGACCAGAAGGGTTCAAACCTTGTACGCGAGGACACTCTTTTTTTTGTGGACCCCCCAGTTTGCCAGCTCATAACTTCTTAAATTTTGAATTTTTTTTATCATTCAATTTTTCATGTGTTCTTAAAATATCAATAAACGAATGATAAAAAAATGGATAGTAAAAATATTCTTTGTTTTATTTTTACAGAGCGCGAAAAAACGGCCGAAATTCATGCCTCTAGACTAGAATACCCCCTTAATATAAATACCGACTGTATTTTTGGATCTGACAATGAGGAAATGTCATGTAACCCAACTTTTCAGCGTTTTTCGACGCCATTAACTTTCGAAATTTAATTAATAGTGCTTAAAATTTTCAACGAATACGCTTTTTCGAGTATCAGAATAATTATTACATTCTGATATTAATTGAATTATAAATTATTATTGTTCCGGATTTTTTGTTAAAATATATGATATTCTTCCATTAATTTTACTGGACGTTCAGTTATGTCATTTACAACTTCAAAATATAATAATAAATATTATTCCGATACTCGAAAAAGCCTAATCGTTGAAAATTTTAAAAACTATTAACACTAGGTTTACGAGCGTTTCTTATATACCTATTTCTACGAGCACCCGTCAATTTGACGGGTACACGAAAATACGTATTTTCTCTAAAAAATCAATTTACTCAAATTAAGTCTGAATTGAACAATATAAGGTTTCATGTTTAAATAAATTATTATTTAATAAGTAAATAAGTAAATTTAATATTATTAGTTATTTAATAAGTAAAAATCTTTTTTTTAAATTATCACGGAAATGATAACAATAATGTAAACGATATAGGGTAATCATATTTATTGAGCACATTTTTTACAAATGTATTGAATTTCGTTTGTGCATTTTCCGCGTACGATCTTTTTGCAATACATACAGCAATTATTGCTTCTATTTTTTTTGCAGTAACCCACTTGGCAACTTTTTCGGATTTCTGACGTTGAAGGTGACAGAAGTGAAACGTCTGAACTTTGACAAATGTTCTCCTTGTTTTCTCTAGCCAATTCCTCGGTTGAACAAAATATGAAGTCCCTTCTGGATATTTTCGATCCGGTGCTCTCTTTATAGTATCCACGCGTTTATCGCTGCCAAATCCAAAATATTATAAACACTTGAAGGGGCCATCGAAAACACCCTGCTTTCACGCTATATTTGCGTGCTATCTGGTCCGCGATATCGGCACCAAACTTTGTTTCACGAAAATTATCCAGGCGCTATTGAGATCATGAATTGGAGGCATCTTACTAAAGACTTTTCTTTCGCTCTCGTATTTATTATTGGAGGAATGATTTTACGAACGAAGCAAATGTATAAGGATTCTTTATGAAATCGGCTAACCCGTCAATTTGACGGGTTTCGTAGAGATAGGTATACCACATACAAATTTCAAAATTTAGACTGCTTAGGAAAATAATAATTGTGTATATAAATTCTTTTAATGAAATTATAAATTTACGATGCAAAGTGGTTAAGATTAATGCTACGGTTCTTTGGGTATTTCATTTCAAAATTTGAAATCCGTCAAATTGACGGGTCCCGTAAACCTAGTGTTAATTAAATTTCAAAAGTTAATGAATTCCAAAAACACTTATTATTTCATATTAATAAGTATTATTTTTATCACTATAAAATCGGTACGATTAAAGGGATAATAGACAAAGCTATTAAATTATCACATTATTCATATAGAAAAGACAATATTAAAATTATTAAGAAAACCTTTTTATTAAATAATTACCCAATCGAACTTTTAAATAGAATTATATCGAATAGAATCAAATAGCATCTACACTAACAACAGTGACGTTAACACTAATAATATTAATAATAATATCATACATAACGCTTATCGTGTCTTACCATACGTTCGATATTTATCCGAAAAACTTACCGAAAATTTAAATAAATTTAATGTTACTTGCTTATTCAAAAATAGTTATACCCTTTCAAATTGTTTAGATAATGGAAAAGATAAATTAGAGAAAAACCTAAACAAAAATATTATATATCAAGTATTATATTTATTAATTAATAATAGTAAGTATTATATTATAAATCATGTTATAAATATAATATTATAAATCAATTTAGTCATTCACTGGTTGGCTTACCCATTTTTAAGTTGGAGAATTCGATAATTGGTTTTGAGCGCTGAAACAATTGCATTGCCGGTGGCTGCTAATGACGTAATATACGTGAGAGCAACAAATATGTGTGAGTCAACATATATATATATGTGTATATCGTGCCTATAGAACGGCTGGCGAGATGGAGTGGAGGAAACCGTCACCTCCTACATTTCTTTCCAGCTTTTACAATATTGCCGTGACAACATGGTGGCGCCACATTTAGGCTATTTCTTCCGACTAAAATGTGGAAAAAAGTGTTTTCGCTCATGATTCAGTACAGGTACATTTCAACATCAATTTTAATGAATAAGGTCTCATTTTAAAGGTAAATAAATTTTGTACGAGATGACGTTTTCGAATTTTCGATTAGATGTTTCTTTATCCTGATATATGTATGTGAAGTAGACACATACTTCATATCGAGTTTTTTTGCTCAAATCATAATTTTATAAAATTTGTAAAAAAAATGATCTCATGTAAAATAGTTTTATCTTTAAAATGAGAATTCATTAAAATCGGTCGAAAAATAGAGCAGTTATGGAATATGAGCGAAAACCATACTGGTAGACACCTCAAGGGTAGCGGGCGGCGGGTATCCAGGAGCCTTAAAATCGATTGACTTTTATTTTAATGCTTTTCCAAATTTCGAGAATTTTTTACGGGAATTCTACGCGAAGTTTTTTGAGATTAAAAAATTCTTGATGTCAGAGGAATTCCTGTACGACAACCTCCAATTTTTGGAAATGGAATATATCCCATAGAAACCCCATAAAAAATTGCGAAACTTTATATTAGATTTTCAATTTCCGACTTTTTAGCCTTTTGTAAAAAAAAAGATTTAATATAAATTTCAAAAATTCTCAAAATAAGTGTTTTAAGAGAAATTTCGATACTCCACCCTTCTGTTTATAAAATTTGAAAACAACGATTAGAAATTCCTCGAAGAAAAAATTTAAAATTTGCTACAACTCGAAACATTTCAATTTTTCTTTTTTTTCTCATATTTTTCGAACCAACGTTGGAATTTTTTACAAGAATTCTGTTGGAATATCCTAGATTCCAAAAATAGTGACTTTCATATAAATTATTGAACTATATTTTCGTTGTTTTTTAATCGGAACATTTTTTTCAGAAATTCTACAAAAAATGCTAAATCTCCTCTTATTTATACCAAAAATTCGATCCACTAACACGACCTTTGCTTTCAGCACCTCATCGACGGGAGGCTAATTAATTAGTAAAGAAAAATGACTAATTACGTACATCCACGAGAGTTCTCCCGTTGATGTAATTATCGATATTTGCGATAATTAAATCCGCAAAGAAATAACGCAGGGAAATTCGCCAGCACGAAATTCGCTATTTTCCCGCTTATATTTATTTACCTTGCAGATATTGGTAAACAATAACGACGTCATAAATCTAATATTTCGGAAATTTGTTTGTGGTGGTAGAGGGCGGATTTGCAATCGATATTGCGGTGGCAGTCATACGGTAACAACACCGCAACAGCGAGTCATGAGAGTGGGCCAATTTTTGGCGCAATTTTCGCCGGAAACTGCGCAACTCAGCGAGGGTTACGTTCGTGGCGACGACGGTCGGCTGTACCGAAGTCGTCCCATCGTACGAACAGTCTGTGGGAAAATTAGCATCTGCTCGTCCGGAGGCAAAGACGAAAGCGAGGAAAAAGTGAGAACAATACATTTATTTTTTTACCAACAAAGAGTACAAAATTGTCTCTATTTTATTTTTTTTTCTTATTCTACTGAAATTTTTGTATCGATCAATTTTTTTAATTTGAGCTTTTCGAAAATTTGGTGCCCAACATTTTTGAAATTTAATTCACCAGCCGATTATTTTATCGGATTGTGAATTTAATTATTAATAATCGCAGCGTTGTCCTTTTCTACTGCCGGCTAGTGGTAGTAGAAGAGACAGAGGCTCCGCAGTAGAAAAGCCCGAAATTGGGCAGACTCCTTACCTTACTTCGGTAGTGAGACCGAAGGCTTCCCTTTTTACTGCAAGTGGTACAAGTCAACGCTGGCAATGGAAAAGTCAGACAGTAGTTTCATGGGCACGCGAAAACTGCGATTCCTACTTTTTCTACTGCGAGAATGGGGATCGATACTAAATAGTATTTCTGTTACCATTGAATGATTATAGTTGCCTGCAGTAGAAAAAATAAGAAAGATTCAGACACTCAAAATTTTGCTGTCGATTTTTATTTATTTTTATGAAAATTATAGTAGAAATTACTGAACACTCGGTTGAAAGGAAAAAAGTAGCAAAAAGTAATAGTATTATTTATTAATGATTTTAATAGTAATGAATTGACAGGAAAAAATTATTATTATTATTATTATTATTATTATTGATCACTGATGACGTTCTGGTTTTTTTGTTAATGATAAAATTATTAATAATCAAAGTTATTTATAATTAATTATTAATTGTTAATATTTATATTAACCACTATTAACTCAAATTTTTTTCCAAATACTAATAATGTTATTGTAAAATGATTATTATAAATTCATGTAGCGGTTATTTTTTTTATCAGAAGAATAAAAATACAATATTTTTTAAATAAAAAATAATGAAACTGAAGTATTATGAAATATGTTTATTAAACAAATATGTAAAGTAAAAATGAGATTGTTAATTTTAATAATTAATAAATTTTGATTTTCTTTGTTTTTGTTACAGCAGATATGTCAGCAAACTGCAGGACCATGTTGCAATGTTCGCAAGAAAATCAAGGGAACGCCGAATATAGGTCTTGAAAATTCTTCTTTCCATTAATTTCATGTTCAAAAATTTTCATAATTTTTATTGACATATTTCTAATTTTACAAAATGATTTTCCGATTTTTTAGAGAAACGAAAAATCGCCAAAAAATCGTCATCTGCCGGAGAAGTCAAGGAAACTTCGTTATCCTCTAAATCATCGACGTTTAAGGTAATTATATTTTTATTATATTTTATTATATTATTATATTTTTATTAAAATTATTTTAATTCATTGTAATTCATTTCAAAAATACCAAGTAGCATTGCAAGTTATGAAAATAAGAAATTTTTCCAGGAATAATATTTTTGAAAATACTATAATCCTTTGAAAACTTTGAATCCATCAGAAATAAAATTTATTTTATTCGTGATTCTATTATTACTTTTTTCTATAATTTCTATGGTTATTTCTATAATTTTTATCTATAATTATTTTTTTATTCCTTTCTAGAAAGCAGTTTTGGACATAAATATGCCCAAAGTTTCCATCGACCAAAATATGGATGAAAATCAACAAAGAATGGAAGAGGACGAAGATAAGGAAGTTGCAATTCTTGATATGACAACAGCTTCTTCCAAGGACCAAATAGTAAGGACTCCATCGAATCCTGACGATCTTGAAGAAAATATAGAAATTTCAAGTACGTAATGGATTTAAAAAAGGCGACAATGAGGAAAAGTAAATATCTTCTTTTATGTATTAAATAAAAATAATGTATGTGTAAAATTATACCCTCACAAAGATACAGGTTAATTACCACCATATTCGTTTACTTCTTCTCTCATTGACACAAAAAGGAAAATTAATAAAATTATTGTCTAATATTTACTGGGGAAAATAATAAATACAAAAAAATGACATTAGTAAATGCTTTTATTAATAATGAATCCGAATACACAATATGTCGTATATTATAATTAATTAATTCATTAATGCTAATATACTAAGTGTGAAGTTGATCTGGAACGATTTCGTCAAAGTGTTCAATTAATTCATTTTTCTCTTTATTATCATTATTCTTTTTTTTTTCTCTTTTTTGTCTTAAGGGAGAATAAAAATATTGGATCGAACGTCACTTTGTTACTCTTGTTGCTGTTGTTTGTTCCTATTGTTACTAATAATTAACACGCCCTTAAGACGTTAATTATTAATAGCAATATCCTCATTAATATATTTTATTTGTTTCTTTATTTATTACCTTCGTTTGTAGATTTAGTTATTGCACATTGCACCGTGTAATGATATTTCTTTTTTTTTACCACCCAAACGTCAGCCGCTGCTCCAACTTTTGGACGTCTTATGGTTATCTCTACTATTTTTTTAAAAATGTAAAATTCGCCTTTAACGTAAGAAAAACGACTCTTGGGGAACAAGAGTCCCCTGGAATGCCCATGAGTCCATTAAGACAGGGGCCAACTTGGAAGAAAAGTGATCTATCGACGTCGTGGACCACGGGAAGCCACTCGATTGGTACAAAAGGGGACTGCGATGTTTCTTAAAACGTCCAAAAGTCGGCGAAATCCAACAAATAATCCAAGCGTCTGGGAATTCTTTTTCGTCGTTGAAAATTAATTATAAAATAATCGTAAAAGATATTTTCGAGGAAAAACTAATTAATTCGTTTTCAGCACAGTTTTTGTTCTTTTTGACAATTATCATTAAATGTTGACGACAATACAGGAGTTGTTTTTTTTTCCTGTAGTTGTTGGTTTTCTTTCTTTCATTTGTATTTTTGTTAATTTATTTATTTCGTAGTTACCACTACTACTAATTGCAAATAGTAGTACGACTAATTGGGGGAAGAGTATACGATTCTGTTTCATACAAATTTTATCTCAAAGGTACAGGAAGTATCTACAAGTTTCATGGGAATTTTTCCATCGTGTGCATTATTTGCAATATTTATTAGACTTGATTTTTATTTTTTATTACGTCGAAAATCTAATAGTCTAGACTACGAGGATCAAAGGAAGGACTTTGTTCTTTTCACTAATTAATGGATTTTGTGTTTTGAAATGAGTTTTAAGAAAAACAGGAAATTACAATGATATTTGCAATAATAATAATAATAATAATAATAATAATAATAATAATAATAATAATAATAATAATAATAATAATAAATCTTGTGAATCTGGAGATTAACATCAATTTTCCAATTTTCGTCCTTCTTTTTATAAAATGTCGTTAATATCTAAAACTAACTTAATTCCTCCACAAATTAATTATAGAATTATTGAATTTTAATATTAGATTGTTGCACAATTAACGACGATTATTTTGCAGAGTTGCTTTAGAAAATAATCGTCGGTAATTATGCACCAACCCTATATAATAATTGCAGGAATGTCGAATATTTTCTAATATTTATAAATTTCAAAAAAGTTGAACTTAATTTCAAATTATTTTAACAAATTTGAAGCTTCAAATTAATTTAGAATTGATTCTCAATTAATGTCTAATTCGTTTATAAAAATTTGAATTCTATCTCAGGGAAGAAGTTCAACATTTTTCAAATTCATTGTTAATCCAACAGATTCAAAATTAAAAAATTTATTATTATACCCAAAAATATGAAATACTTGTTTATTTAATTCATCAGATGACAAATATAAAATAGACACTTATTGTTATTAGAAAACTTTGCAGATTTCGCGTTGTTTATACGATTTCATCTCCAAATTATCAATATCACAAAAAATTGGATCGTTATTTCAATTTTCACAAAATTTCTAATCTCTTTCTATTTACTACAATCCCTGAATAATTTGCGAATCGAAGAAGTTTTGATTTAAAAAAGAGCGTGTCTATTTTATATATGCCAATTAGAAGAATTAAATAAACATAAACATATCATTCCGATGGTATATAATCATAGTAACAATAATAATAATAATTATAATAATAGTAATAATAATAATATCGTTTTTCGTTTAAACTATCTTGAAAATATAATATATGGCCTTAAGCATTATTTCAAACCTGGATATGCATTATCAATTAATTTACTTTAATTCATTAATTTATATTTAATAATACTGGAATCATTTGGGATGGATGGGACATATAGTTAAATTCTTATGACAAATATACATTTGTTTCCTAATGTTAGACTTGATACCTAACATAAATTGCACATTGCGTACCTAATATAATAATAATAATAATAATAATTATAATAATTATAATAATAATAACAATAATAATAATAATCAAAAAGAAATTCGCTAAAAATATTGAGAGTGTGATTGATGAAGAAATGATTTGCTTCCTTCCTTTAAAAAACAGATTCACAACCATCGTCGTCGTTAATTGTTAATTATTATTAAGTATTACAATAAATATCGTCGTGTAATAAAAATTAGAAAGAAAAATATCATCTCTATCGTCATTTGTTTTTTTTTTCTTTATCTCCTTCTTCCTCTCTCAGATTCGTTCTTAATTTGGAGAAACCTTACAATGAATATATATTTAAACAAACATATTCGTCGACGTTATTTTACTTTGTTTAATCTTATTTGTTCTTCTTCTCTAAAATTCATTCTAGTTATTATTATAATTACGTAAGGATATAATTATAATAATCGGACGTACGTCTCGGGAATTGAGCAGGCAGGTGTTACAAATTAATAAAAATCATTAATTAATTATTTCCTAGCGATTTCGAAAATATATTGTTAATCGATATACCCTAAGAAAATCTGGAGAGTTAGAAAAAATATTGTAACTCGAATTCCTTCTCAATTCTCGACAAGTACATCTGTAATTAATAATAAATGTAATATACAGTTACGTCAATTAATAAATAGAATTATATAATTCTTTATATGCTTAATTAAGACGAACTACGTATATTTTCGTAGGTATTGTAGAATATTAACATACAAGAATAATTCAATAAATTAACAATGAATGTGCGGAAGCGTGGATATGGCAGAAAAACCTGAGACAAAGACTGGGACAATACTTTTTAATTTATTAACTTAATTATACCCTTAAGGGATTTTCTGGAGAAAAGAAAAATATAAATAGAATAAATAACGAATTTTTTCATAACGAAGGAAGGAAATTAATTAAAAAATTTAAAGAATTCATTAAATTCGGTACGAAAGTGTCTCAGACTTTTGCCATACTTTCGTTTCTGCACTGGAATATCCGAACAGCTGGAAAGCGGTTCTCCAGCAAAAACCCCAATTTTTTATTTATTTTTTGCCAGTCGGAATATGAATTTCCTTCTTTAGATTTTTTTCTTGGATTTTTATAATCTAAATTTCGCAAGGGGAGAAGCTGCTTTTGGATACTTTTTTATCGGATGATCAAGTAATTTATAATTAAGTAAATAAGTTAATTAGTTAATTATAGCTCAATAAATAGAATTATCTTTAACGTAGTAGTACTATTATCAGCATCACAGGTGGTAGGCTACCTTTTAATTTTCCTCATTCCCATTTTCCTCAAATTATTTTATTTATCAATTTTTTTTTAGGAATTCGTCACATTTTCATCCTTTTTAATTTAACAAATTAATATCACATGAAAAAATATGTATCGGTTGCTTAATTTAATGGAAACTTAAATAGACGCTTTTCTCAATTAGAGGTACTTCCATTCCTTTCCTTTTTCCAAAAATATGATTTTCAAGGAAAGAATTAACGTGACTCTTCTACATTTTTCCCCAAATTTATGGAAACCAGAAACTGCAATTTGAAATATTTTTAATCGGGATACAAAATTTCAAACTTCTACCAATACTTCGAGAAGAAAAAATTGAAAACCCCGAATTTTCCAACTTCGATCCTCGAAATTGAATTTTTTAATTTCAAATTGAAGCTTCGAATTCGACTAATTCGGGAAAACCATAAAATCGAAAAATTCCACTACCGAAAATTATCATTTCTTATTTTCTCAGGAAATTTCCTGTGAACCAAAAGAAAAGTACACCCTCGAAAAGTTCAGGGTCGAAATTATTTACAAAAACAGTCAGTCCCTCTACAATTTCTTTTCCCACATTCCACTTCTTTCTAAAAACGTCGACGAAATTTCTACCCTGAGTGTTTTTAACGAAAAGTTAAATTTGTCTCCATTTTCATTTTAATTTTTTTTTTTGGCATTTTAAACGTTCATCGTCTTTTTCCAGGTTTATAAAATGTCTCTCCTATTCTTTTCTACTTTTTTGGCAACTTTGCGTGTAAAATTTTCCATGTATCAAATATCAAATAAAATCGATATCGAAAGGTCGAAATAAATTGGGATTTTTGAGAATTCCTCTCTCTCTCTCTCTCTCTCTCTCGTCGATTTCCGGTCTTTTTACAAATTGTTCCACATTTTCTTACTATTATTACTACTTTCTCCGGCGATTTCCAACCGATTCGATTATTGTCCTGTTATTTAAATATTTTTACGTTCCAGGCCTTGAATTCCATCCAACGAAAAAATTTTGGGGAACCGATAAAAAACGCAGAAACTACAAATTCGGGACGAAATTGAACCAAAAAAATGACGTTTTCTTTTTTTTCTTTTCTTTCATTAATATAATAATTCTTATATTCTTAAAATTGTATATATTAAAAAAGGAGTATCTCGATTTTCCCATTTTTTTTTGTTCTCTCTCTCTCTTTCGGTATTTCGTTCCTCTCCTCGGAAACCTTTTTAGCGCAGCTTTAAACGGCGCTACGATAGATGCGCTACAAAAGCTGCGCTATCACCGGATGCAAAAGACACATATGCTCCGCGCCGCGAATGGGAAGTCGATTAACACTGAAGTGTCTCACCATTTCCGGTATACTGTCGAAGGGTTTGCTAAATTGGCCCAAAATGTAGGCGTTCAGGTCCTCGTTCTTCTGGATCCTCATGTGCATGAAGCCTCTCGCGCTCCTGCGAAAATTCGTTAAATTAATCAATTAATTTGTGACGGAGTCATTTTTCCCGAAATGCAGATATGTAGCAAGGGAAGCGTGGAAGCATTTCGCAGGGGCAGTGTCCTGCGGGAATCTCCACCCCCCAAAGACTGGCGAAGACACGCGCTGCGGAGAGACGCCGGTAGGGGGTCTCTCGCGACTTCGGCGTACCCGCGGGTAAAGCGCGAGCCGAGAAACAATAAGAGGAGCTCCCGGATCGACCGGAGAGCATTCCGACTCGAGCTCGAGCGACACTCAAGTGTATACGAGAGTGATCAGCCAGAGTGAGAGCACACCAGGTAAAGGGTAGAAGCGGCTTTATGGTTGGGTAATACCGACCATATTCTCTCGTAGCTAGAAAATCTCCTTAAGTTGGGTGAACCGACTTGGAGGTTATACCTGTTGGGTAAACCGACGGGTTTAGATAGGAAGACCTTTTCAGGTTATCCTGTTGGGTAAACCGACGGGTCTCGTAGAAGATTTAGGATATTCCTGGCTGGGTAAACCGGCCTAGATCCTCGCAGAAGGGTTGGGTGAACCGACACTTCAGGCACCCCGTTGGGTCAACCGACGGTCCACAGTTAGGGAAAAGAATCCCTAAGGAACAGGTTGGGAGAACCGACCATCCTCAGGGAAGAGATCATAGAAATCTCGTGGTTGGGTCACACCGACCTAGAGGTTACGCTGTTGGGTTAACCGACGGCACCAGAGTCGCAGTTAGACTTCTTCCAGGAAGAAAGGCTCCTGGAAGAAGAGGTTAGGAAACGAGAACTTGCCGTACGCTGGGTAAACCGGCGGCCCTAGAGACCCTGGTGGCGGAATCCCCGGTGGTCAAGGAAGATCACCAGGTTAGTTTGCACAGCGGTGCAAAATAAACTTGAATTTCCCGCGTTTTTGTAGATATTTTTGAATAATACCGCGCACGGAATTCTCTAGGGAGAATCTCCGTGAATTGTAAGACTATAAGCGCGCCAATTTCAAATGAGCGAAGTTTGGAATCGGCGATTATTGTAAAAAACCGTGTATTTAGAAGTCTTTCAAGAATATAGAAGCATTGTTTATTGTTTTGTTATTGTTTAAACTTGTCTACGGCGATTATTTCCCTTCTTTAACCCTGGCCAAACTACCTACACTGGGCTGAGAGGCTAGTTAAGACCTCCAAAGGGAATATCCAGCGGAAGGATACGGAGGCTCGCCGTGCTTCGTCAGAGGATTCGGACTTCGAAGGATCTGTGGTATCAGGAAACCACTCTCGAATTTGAAATTAAAAAGACGAAGTTTCGTTACAAATTGTGAAATTTAAAAAGTTCCAAAAATATTGATAGATTTTATTTTAATTTTATTTCGAAAGGAAATTAAGTATAAAGAATGAATAGAAATTTGTAAAGGCCCGGAATTGACTCCTACAAAATTACTAAATCCAATATTGAACCCCCCCAAAAAATAGAAAATATAGTATAAATATTTGTAATAAATTTACAATAAATGAAAAATTACTAGACCCAATATTGGACCGCCAAAAGATTAAAAAACATAGTATAAGTATTTGTAATAAACTTAGGAGGGTTAGTATTGGTAGCGATTCTTAAAAATTATTAGTTCCAATATTGGACCCCCAAAAATTCTACAAATAAAATAAGACGTCATATATATTTATAACAAAGGAAAGCGTTGCAGGGGATTTTAAAGGGTCTTGTTATTGACCTCAATTGAACTGGTCGATCCGAGAAAATAAAAGTTGGAAAAAATGGTCGACGGGAAAAAAAACAGCTGATGAGAGAGGGAGATTGGAAAACAAATACCGAATACGGGAAATAATCGTCCTTACGGGAAAATAGGCCGATTAAAAAAGAAACGAGTCGCCTGAATAACATGTAGTCATCGGGAAAGGGAAGACGAAACGAGGATGAGAAAGGTGGATATGAAAAAAAAAGGTAGAAAAAAAATTGTTCTATCGGAAAAAGAGAAAGAGAAGAATTTTTCATTGGAAGCTTTACTTTAAGGATAATGAGTAATCCTGTTTTGTGGACTCGCTGTTCCTCACGAGGTAACTTCCTTCTCGAAGAAGTCTCAGGACAGCCTCAGCTTCTATGCGAGTTATGGACCCGTGGTACCACCTGGAAAAAAGAAGGGGATGTAATCATGATTTACAATTTATTTTTGAATTAGTCCAGAATCGGCGCAAGTGCCACAAATTTTGTACAAGCCCCTAGTTTTGCCTGTGATATTTATTTCTGAATTTTCTTTTTAAATCCCAGGCATTTTAGCGCAGATTTTTGAATCTCAGGAAATTCGGCGAGTATTCAAATTTCGAACTTCCAAAATTGTTTAAAAATTTGAATACACCATAATTATAAAGTTCCTAAATGTTCCAAATATATTTTAATTTTGTTAAATTTAAGATGTGCAGATTCTGGGGTTAAAAATTCCTCCAGGAATTTTAATCTACAAAATCTTCAGGGATTGTTTGAAATTCAAAATCCAAAAAAAGGTTTGAAAATTTTCGAAATGTTTACAAAAATTCTAGTACCAAAATCCCAGGAATTTCAGAGAAGCTTTAGGATCTCTGCACCTTTCGGAAATTTTAAATTCCCAAAATTTCTAAAGAAATTAAAAAATCCCAGGATCATTGAGAAGATTAAAATTCCAAAATATCTGAAGAGGTTTCAAATTTTGGGTACCAATGGGTATTTTTTTTAAAAATTGTAGGAATTTCCAGGAGGGTTTAAGATTTTTGGAAGGTTTTCAAATTCTACGATTTTCCGCGGGTAATTTCAAAATCCAAGAACCTCCAAGGAGTTCTGAAAGTCCACAAATTTTTTAATTTCGTGGTCTTCCATATTTTGAAATTTCAAAATTCTTAAAGATACTGGTGCTTCAAAATTTTTGAGTTCTATAATTTTTAAATATTCCAGAAATTTTTAATTTGAGATTTTCAAATCCTGGAACTCAATCATTTTTTCAAGGATTTATTATTTTCCAAAATCCCAAAGAATTTGTTAGAATCCAAAAATCCGAAAATTTCCCGGAAAGTCCGGAAAGGTTTTTAAATATCACATTTTCTTATTAGTGGCAGACCAATTAAAGTATTAAAATGAAAACCTACCCTTGTCGTTCCAGCGGAAGGTCGACGTCCACCAAATCCGCGGAATCCCTCGTGGTCGTAATTTCCAACGACAAACCGAGGTTTAATCCTGCGGGCTTTTTCAATCCTGCAATTGGACCACCGGTTCCTTCAGCGCCGCAAGTATTATTGTAACCACCGCTATCGAGGTTTAGGGTCATCTTTGGACGCGCCAAGCTGCCGCCTGAAATGAATCATACGAGAGTATCAGACGACTGTTAGACGCCTCCGATGACGCGTTGATTCACTGCTCTGGAATTTGCAATTCCTCTTTAAGCTTTTCTGGAACGGAATTCCACGAGCTTTTGTAACGGACGCAATTCTGGAATTTGGGATTCTTTGGTTTCTGGTGGAACTTGGGGTAGAAACTGGGTTTCATTAATTTTTAATCGACTGCAATTAATATATGTACTTTTGTTATTTATATTTTTTTATATATCATGTAACGTGGAAAATTTTCCCCCGTTATCATATTCCCCGGGTATCATAGCTCCTTCTGAGCTGAACCGCGCCCCCTCAGGGAAAATCTGCGGACTGGAGCCCAATTCCCGATTTCCCTCCTTTCGGTACCACCCTCTACCTGATAATTTCCCTGAGTGTGGAAATTTGAAGAGTAACTCCCCTTCCTTTTTCAACCATAAGTTGCACCCTAATATCTCTAATTTTTAAATTATTACATATATAAAAAATTATGTATACAGTGGGCCCTCAACTTTGGCACACAATTGGTTCCTGAAAGTGGGTGAGAATGTTGAATGTTCGAAAGTAGAGGGATGTAAAAAAGTATACACCAAAAACGGTGTTTTAAAGTATTTATTTATTTATTTAGCTTTCGGGTGTTTTCTTTATAAACTTGTCAAGAGTTAGTTGAGTAGCTCTTTTTTTTCGTAATAAAGATTTCTGTAACAAACAGTGTCTTTTTGTATTGCCCTACGTACTTGAGATATACGTTCTCCATTG
The DNA here is from genome assembly GCA_949825005.1 of Gasteruption jaculator. Classification (NCBI taxonomy): domain Eukaryota; kingdom Metazoa; phylum Arthropoda; class Insecta; order Hymenoptera; family Gasteruptiidae; genus Gasteruption; species Gasteruption jaculator. The sequence goes on from OX463762.1 coordinate 6,731,971, forward strand.
AGATCGCATTCTTCCATAACAGTTAAAAATTTGTCTAGATGCATAAAGACTTCATTCATATTTTTAATTGTCAAAGTCTTTACGTTTTTATCGGCTTCTCCTTCCTCACTTTCGTCGTGTATTTTACTGTTAATCAATTGTTGCTCAATTAGATATACATTTGACAGCGGTGCCGAGTGAGATTCAAATAATTCATTAACATCGTCGTTGTCGACGTCCAAATTAAATTCATTCATGAGACTAACTATTTCATCGGTGATAGTTTCCGGTGTTTCTTCAAAATTTGTAAAATCATTCGTCATTTGTGGGCATAATTGTTTCCAGGAACCTTTTATCGTCGATTCTTTTATGCCAGTCCACAGAGGGAACATTCGACCGCAAAGGCTTGCAAAATTGAATTTTTTTAAATGTGCGAAATAGCGAATTGTACGAAAGTAGAATTTGCAAAAGTCGAGGGCCGCCTGTATATATTTTTTCCAGAATCGCACGGAATTTGAAGATAGAAAGTGGATTCTATCAATTTTTAATCTACTATAAATTAATATTTTTATTTTTATCACACATATTTTGTAATTAATGTACATTTATTATTTTATTATTGTTACGTATACATATTTTTTTGAGAGCAAAAAATTCTCGAAACAAGATTTAATTATTTCAGAATAAAACCCTTAATTTCCTAACTTTATTTGAAAATAATATTAATAAAACAGAATCGACTAATTTTTTAATAAATAATTATTTGTTTAAAAGCAATTAGTGGCAGATATTTTATTAAGTACATTCCTATTATTTAACCTTTCCGTTTACATGATTGTAATTATATTAAATTCTAAAATGATATTTCACCTACAATCACCCGGAAAATGTTCACTCTCGCGATTGAATTATTAAATTTAATACAAATAATAAATAAACGGGCAGTTCCGGTACGAGATCGGAACCCAATCCCGGAAAGTAGTTATAGGATACCTTTGGTGGGATTCCCCCGGCATCTTTATCCTTTTTAATACTTAATAAGCACCACCGATAGGACGAGGATCCGTAAAAGGACGAAAAGGAGAGAGGGAGACCGATACTTTTTTTCATCCTGCTACATTTTTTTTTCTTTCCATCCAAGGAAGTCGATCATTTATTAACCACATCCTGTCGAATTACGTCAAATCCTGGCAATGATCAAGACCCGAAGGATTCCAGTTTTCCGAGGCTGGAAATTTCGATCCACATATAATTCTGAATTAATTTTTTTACATAAAAAAAGGGTGCGATTATTTGGAAATTTTCCTTTCACTGAAATTTAAAAAAAAATATTTGAAAATGGCGTTAAGTAAAAAATGAATTAATAATTGAGGGTACATTTTTTCTGTATCTTATGAAACTTAAAAAAAATCCAAAATGAGGATAAATAAATAAATAAATAAATAAATAAATAAATTTCTCTCCTTTTTTCAGGAACTTCAAAAAACTATAAATTCTAAAATCAAATTAAACTTAAAGAAATCCCATGATAACAATTAGGGATTTCTCAAGGGTTGGAAAATTTAGTCCTCCTTCATCCCCTGAATCACCCCCCCCCCCCCCCCCAACTCGAAGGTTGACGTATCCGGCTACAAATTGAAACAGGCAAGTTTCGAGGAGACAATCGACGAAGAAGTTCGAAGACGTGAAACCGAAGGTGGTTGAAAGGACGAGCCTCTTCGCGTTCGTCCTTCCTCCCTCATGAAACTTACAGGGGATGAATGAATAGGAACGTTTTCGTCATCTTCTGACACTGAAATCTAAAGCTTGGAAATTTAAGCTTGCGTACTTCTGTCATATATATATATATATATATATATATATATGCTATTTTCAGTCACTGTCATTCTTTAACTATTGTTTAAGAGCAAACAATGCCTGTTATTTCCACAATGAATCCAATATGACAGTAAGACGTAAAATTTTGTCGAGTTCGGCGGTGAAGGGGTAAGTGGGAACGAGGAGACGAATTTCGTGGAACTAAAATCCCGAGAATTTCCATACCCACTCGTGTTTAGTTAAATACCTGGTATTTTTGGGGTTTACGAGTCTGACAGTGAGATGACAAGTCTTGAGGGTACAGGTTTTGCGATTTCATGTAATTCAATTGCAAGAAGAAAGAGAGACTGAAGAAATGTGAATATGTTGATCCTAAACGTTAGAATTAAATAACATAGAAATTTTTGTACAACACTTTGCAGCAAAATTAGAAATTTCTAAGGGGGGTGGTCAAGTAAAATTAAAAATTTTTTACCTTTTTTTTTGCTATGAAAATTAGTTTACCATCTGGAGAATGTGCTCCGACTATTTCAGTTAAAAATTCGAAGTCTAAGTGTACCTACAGAGTCGTTAAAGTGATGCGCTTCGAACGGTACGGAGCGCAGATATACACTTTGAACGCATTTTTCTCGAAACGCAAAATTTCGCGTGCCGTGCAATGTAGCTTAGAGATTTCTCAGCCGATTGCTATGAAATTTTGAACAAAATATTCCCGAAACTATTCTCCTTTGCATCAACCTAAAGGTTTTTATAAAAATTGAAATAAACAATGTTTTTGATCATTTTTTTATAACAAGATTTTGCGACTTCTTTTTTAACGTGGCGTGGAATTTTTAATTTTTAATTTTTTTTGTTTCACACGGGTTCATGCAAAGCGTATTACTATATTTTAACGAAAAATTGATGGATCTTTGATTTCAGATAATCAGAGCCATCTGTGCGTTGCACAGCGCATTTTCGAGAAGCCAATTTCAAGCAGCTGCTGTTCAGTGATCTATGAATATTTTTCCATGAAAAAATGTATATAAATTGTTTCGATACTACAAAATAACAAGTAATTAGTTTTAAATAAATATATATTGCGCACTCTTCAAAAATAATTCGAGAAAAACCGGTTGTTTACTTGACCCTTTCCCCTTAAATTCAGTATTTTAGAAATTTTCACCATTTAGAAATTCTAAATCATTTGATTTTGAAAAATTCATAATTATGCAGAAAAATCTTTGCAAATTTTGAAACTTTCGGGAGCAGAAAGAAAGATCCTAAAGATCTTCCTTTTTTTAATATATAATTTTTTTAATGGAATCAAAAAACTCAGAATTCTAGTACATCATGAAAACTAGAAAAGTTTTAACGAAAACTGAAATTTTGTAATTTCCAGGGTGTATTTTTTCGAAATTAGAAATTTATAGTGTACAAATTAGATATCCTGAGCTTCAAAATGAGTCAAAGCAGAAATCGATAGGATCTTTTTTTCCAAAATAGAATTTGTTTAAAGTCGAACCCTTAATTAATTTTTTATTTGCAGAATGACAAATTTCTAAAATTCAAAGCATCAAGAATACATTTCTTGGAAATTTAGAATTTACTGGATAACTAGAAAATTTCTTTTTTTAGCAGCTTAATAAAAATTCACACGAACAATTCTACAATTTTTTTTTTAAGTTGCGAATTTTGAAATCGAGAATTTTAAAAATTCCTAAACTGTAATTTCGAATATTTATCAAAAATTATTCAAGCTTTGTAAATCCGTAATGATCCGGGACAATTTTTTCAAAATTCGCAAAATTACAGGATCGCAGAGGTAGTTCCTAATCTTCAAAACGCACTCACGTGGAAATTTCTACAACCCTTTGTTCTGAAATTAGGAATTTTTAAATCCTTTATTTTCGTGGAATCTGAAAATGTAAACCACACTGTTTCAGCTGTGGCCAATACTAAACCGAGCTTTTGAAGCTTGCACCAATTTCAGGTCGAGCTATTAAAGCTCGGCCCATTATTGGACCGCTGCTAAAACTACTGTGTTTTTCAGGTCACCAATTTTTGCCGCTATTTTTTTTCAAAACTTTTGATCCAGTACAAAAACAATTTTCTTTTTTTTACAAGCACAGGATTAATTTCTTTTGATTTATTTTATTATTATTTGAGGGTAGTTACACATTAAGTAGAACTTTTGGATGAACTTCAGTGGAACGACGGACTTCTGCACGTGATTACTATCCATTTCTGAATTGCTTTCCCTTGCTTTGAATTGGGAGGACTATATATAGACCTGCACTACTACCGCTGCAGTTGCACTACTTGCAGCTTAATAATTCCAAGAGAGCCAGTGTATAGGAGTGACTGTAGTGAAAGAGTCATGTGTCACTTTACCTACTAGCTTTCTGGGTTGAAAACCACCACTTGCAGATACCGTAGCTGTGGCAAAAGAAAAAGAATGAGCGGTATTATAAACCCATTGTGCTCCTGCACAAAAGCTCTCTTGTTTCTTTAGCTCGCAGCTTCCGTCAACGTACCGAACGTCTAAGAAAAGCTTCGCTACATTTCGCTACGTATTTCCGATTCGTGTGTGAAGCTGTTTTCCGATTCTCAGATTTTAAGAAGGTGTCAGAAGAGACCCTCCCGACCTACCCTTGCAACTCAAATTTCGGGGTTGTAATTTTTTTGGGTAGAAATTAGAGGTTCTAAGCTGCAAGGTGAGACAAAGTGAAGGTCGATAAGATAGTTTTTTTATTAGGTATGAGTTTTTGAATCGAGAAATGAAATTCAGGATTCCGAGATTTTTGTTTTTTCTTCAAAAATAAATTTTTTTTAAACTTTAAAATCCATAGGGTACAAAGTGAAAATCTTGAGCTTGAAAATGAGATAAAGTGAACGTCGATAAGATATTTTTTTAACTCATATTATCATACATATTTTTTAATTAATGTACCTTTATTATTTTATTATTGTTACGTGTATATTTTTTGAGAGCAAAGAATTTTCGAAACAAGATTCAATTATTTCAGAATAAAATCCTTAATTTCCTAAATTTATTTGAAAATAATATTAATAAAACAGTATTGACTCATTTTTTAATAAACAATTATTTGTGTAAGAGCAATTAGTGGCAAATATTTTATTAAATACATTTCTATTATTTAACCTTTCCATTTTCATAATTGTAATTATATTTCAATTCTCGTTTCTTTAAATCGAGAATTGAAATTCAGGATTTCAATGCATAATGGGATTCCGAGATTTTTGTCTCGAAATTCGAATCTTCAACAATACATTTTTTCAAACTTTAAAATTCATAGGGTATAAAGTAAAAATCTTGAGCTTTAAAATGAGATAAAGTGAAGATCGATAAGATATTTTTTTATTGAGTATGAGTTTTTGAATCGAGAATTGAAATTTAGGATTTCAATAAATAATGGGATTCCAAGATTTTTGTCTCGAAATTCGAATCTTCAACAACCAATTTTTTGAAACTTTAAAATTCATAGGGTATAAAGTCAAAATCTTGAGTTTCAAAATGAGATAAAGTTGTAGCGATACTATCATTATTAGGATGTATATATTTGTATAACGTGAGCATTGTTAGGAAAATCGACGTAGTGGGAAGATTTAAAATGTATGTGATCTATCCACTGAACGACTGAGAGAACACTCAGGTACTCTCGTATCTAGCCTAGACTAGCACGGACATAAAAGGAAAGTCTCCCGAATCCTGACGAATAAATAGTTGTCCTGCAATCTGAAAATAGTCGATTGGCAAATAAAGACAGATATATTCATTTGAAAAGGACGAGTCTTTTATTGGGAAGCGTATCTCGCCTTTCGATTTCCATCCTCCTCACGACTGCCCGATTGGAACCATAAAATCAAGAGTCATCCGGTATTCCTGGATTTTGGAGAGGATCGACCGCCTTTAGGGAGCAGATCCTCATAAAGTGAAGATCGATAAGATTTTTTTTATTAGGTATGAGTTTTTGAATCGAGAATTGAAATTCAAGATTTGGATAAATAATGAGATTCCGAGATTTTTGTCTCGAAATTCGAATCTTCAACAATAAATTTTTTGAAACTGTAAAATTCATAAGGTATAAAGTGAAAATTTTGAACTTCAAAATGAGATAAAGGAAAGGTCGTTAAGATATTTTTTTTATTGGATATGATTTTTTGATTAAAAAATTGAAATTCAGGATTTTGGTAAATAGTAGAAATTGGAGACTTTTGTTCGTTTTAACGAAATTCGAATCTCACAAAGTGAACACTTTGAAAATTTGAAATTTGTAGGGTAGAAAGTAGAAGTTCTGTATTTCCAAATGAAATAAAGTGGAAACTGATACGATTTTTTTTTCTGTTAGATATAATTTTTTTTAATCGAACTTTGAAATTAGGATTTTAATATATAATCGGAATTGGAGAAGTCCGATGCTTCTTCCGAAATTCGTACCTTCTGAAGTAAGTCTTTCGGAAATTTGAAATTTATAGGGCAGAAAGTAGAGATCCTGAGCTTCAAAATGGGCCAAAGCAGAAATTGATAGATTTTTTTTCTCCAAAACAGAATTTTCTGAAAGTCAAATTCTTATATACAGGATAGAGGATAATTTTTGTTTAATTTTCTAAAATTCGAACCTTAAAAAATAATTTTAAAGCGTAAGATTTCTTTATTTACCTTGCAAATTTCGGATTTCTAAAAAATTTATCCCGGCAGTTTTTGTAAAGCAGAAAGAAACTTTTTCTGGTTTTCGTAATTTATTAATATCCAACATTTCATATTTCGCGTTAAAAAAAAAACATAATTTGAAGAAAAATAATTATAAGAATTTCAACTTTGGCTTCTTTTGAAGTTGCAGAATTCCTCTCTCCACCCTGTGAATTCCAAATAAAAAAAATCTTAGAAAATCTTCCTTCTACCATAAAAATTTAAAATTTTTAGAACTTCTATTTTCCTAGATGCGATTTTTGAAACACAAATGGAACTTTATAAATCTTCGATTTTTATTAGAATCCTGTGTTTCGGAATTTGACATTAAAAAATCGTATCTCGAGAGAAAAAGATTGTATCGATTCCAAATATATTTTTTGGAAATATAGGATTAACGAGACAACTGGAAAAATTCCATTTTTTTTTTGCAGCCAAAATTATGACACGAATAATTCAAAATTCTTCTTGAAGATTTACTAAGCGAAAAAGGCATTTCTATACACTCCCCGAAATTTTCCATGACCCAACAGCTGTTCGCTGCGTCACAGTTTGATAGTCAGACTCTCTTTCGTCGTGTTCCTTTTACTAAAAGCAAGTCTCCCTGCTTTAGATTTTCTCTGCCACTCCCTTATCAACGTAGTAACAAACACATGAAACCTGCTTGGAATACTTGATGATGGCATCTTTCGATCCTCATGAAATATGAACTACGAGAAATCTAACATGTTTGCAACACATGTCGCCTCTTTGCCTACTAACTTATGAGAAAAATTATTCGATTTGGGGGCGATTCCTTCCCCATTCGTGGCGGAAAGCTGCACGGTGCAGGCCCTGATTAGGACCCTCCTCGAATATTCTCTATAAATTCCCAAATTCTTTCCTTTTTATTCCTCTCTTAAACAATTTTCTAGGTATTTTAAGACTGAAATATTGAAATTTGATATATATATTTTTTCTGTATTAAAAAAACTATTTTTCTGAACGTTATGATTTTTGTAATTTTGAAACATAAAATGTCACAAATTCAAGAACGATAAAAGACAAAAAAGCTCTTTTCTACTTTAAAAATTCGAAACTTCGAGACTGAATTTTTTGGGAATTTGAAATTTTCAGGATAAACAGAACAGATCCTGAGCTTTAAAATGAGCTAACGCAGAACGTGATACGTTTTTTCCCCTACGAGTTACGATTTTCTATATTGAAAATATAAAATGTTATAATTAATAAATGGCAAAAATTTGTTTTTCAAAATTTGTATCTTCAGAAATACATTTTTTTTTAATTCACAAGATGGATAGAGGAATTCTGCAACTTCAAAAGAAGCCAAAGTTGAAATTCATATAATTATTTTTCTTCAAATTATGTTTTTTTTAACGCGAAATATAAAATGTTAGAAATTAATAAATTACGAAAACCAGAAAAAGTTTCTTTCTACTTTACAAATTCGAAACTGCCAGGATAAATTTTTTAGAAATTCGAAATTTGCAGGGTAAAAAAAAGAAATCTTACGCTTTAAAATTAGTCAAAATTGAAATTGATACAATCTTTTTCTCTCGAGATACGATTTTTTAAAGTCGAATTCCGAGACACAGAATTCTAATAAAAATCGAAAATTCATAAATTTCCATTTGTGTTTCAAAAATCGTATCAAGGAAAACAGAAGTTCTATAAGTTTGAAATTTTCATGATAGAAGGAAGATTTTCTGAGCTTTAAAATGAGCTAACGCAGAACTTGATACATTTTTTTTCTACGAGTTGCAATTTACTTTATTGGAAATATAAAATGTTATAATTAATAAATTGCAAAAATTTGTTTTTCAAAATTTGTATCTTCAGAAATAAATTTTTTTTTAACTCACAGGATGGAAAGAGGAATTTTGCAACTTCAAAAGAAGCCAAAGTTGAAATTCATATAATTATTTTTCTTCAAATTATGTTTCTTTTTAACGCAAAATATGAAATGTTAGAAATTAATAAGTTACGAAAACCAGAAAAAGTTTCTTTCTACTTTACAAATTCGAAATTGCCAGGATAAATTTTTTAGAAATTTGAAATTTGCAAGGTAAAAAAAGAGATCTTACGCTTTAAAATTAGTCAAAATTGAAATTGATACAATCTTTTTCTCTCGAAATACGATTTTTTAAAGTCGAATTCCGAGACACAGAATTCTAATAAAAATCGAAAATTCATAAATTTCCATTTGTGTTTTAAAAATCGTATCTAGGAAAACAGAAGTTCTAAAAATTTGAAATTTTCATGATAGAAGGAAGATTTTCTAAGGTTCAAAATGAGCTACTGCAGAAATCAAAGCGGTTTTTCTTTTAGAAGATACGATTTTTCAAATCTGAATCCTAAATTGTGGAACATCGGGGTCGAGGGTTAAGAAAAACGATCGAATTAAAATCCGATAAGTTACAGAAACGTGGAATGTAATTTGCCGGTGATTCGATCGCCGGACATTTCAAGAATTCTCCTTATCCGCGTTAATTTCTCGGGTGATCAATCAGAAGGTCTTAAAGAATGACCGGGAATTTTTTCTGCCTCCAATTTCTTCGCTGCCTGCAACGAAGTAATAAAATGACTAAGTTTCTATTTAATGAAACACATGTGGAGGCGAAAAAAAGGAGAGGACGGGAAAGAAAGCCATCGATCAATCTTTGCCTCGCTATTCTGCGAGCTGTACTTCCATCTAACGCCTAAAGTAGCCTCATACCTTTCGAAAACACCAACAAAAAGGACTCTGATCCTTCCTTAAATCTGTTCCTGATCACGTTATAATGTTTCGGATTTTCGCCCCCTCGAAATTGATCGGCGCTTAAATAAAAATCAGCAAATTTATATACGCCAGATTGGTAGGAGTGTGCAGCTGGTGGTAAAAGCTTGTTTACTAGCTCTCCTTTAACTCGATGGATATTTCGAAATTATTAGCGGGAGAAAAGTGGAACGACACGTAATTACCTTCCACTGACTAAAAAGGTTGATATAATATGAGAGTCGTAAATAGAAGCCGAAGAATAAAGCTCCAAAAATTAGCCACTTCCGGAATAATTTTTTCGCCGACTCGAAATTTCTAGAGTAATCGGGAGAGATGTTGAGCTCCAAAGTGAGCTAAAGTTGAAGTCCTTGTGATCATTTTTAAGGAAGTTACGATTTTTGTAATCAAGAATGTTAAAACTTGGAATGTAATAAATGACAAGGATTGATAAATGACCCTTCGAATTTAAAAAATTGAAGTTTTCCCAGTGAATTTTTTACAAATTTGCAATTTATCGGGAAGAAAAGTGAATGCGTTTAGCTTCAAAATGAGTCAAAGCTGGAATTCCTATAATTATTTTTGTAAAAGTTATGGTTTTTTAATTTTACAATATAAATTCTTGGAATTTAATGAATGACGAGAAAGGCAAAAGATCCTTTAAGGGGTTACATCTAGTTGGCGGTCGAAAAAAGGCGTATTTTGGGAATTTTTTTTGGGGAAAATGATTGCAGGTTTCGAACTGTTTTTTTTTCATAGTTAAGGGTATATCTTATTTTTTTTATTGAAAAAAATTCACAAATGTAGGAGATACAATGCATTTCCCGGACCGCTAGGTTTTTTGCGGTGACCACTGTATCTTCCACCTCACTCGTCTAAAATAAAAAAATCAAATAGATTATGTTTTTGCATCGTATTATCTAGTACTTAATCGAAGGATTTGAGAAAATATTAATTTTTGAAAAAATGGTCGACGAAAATGTAGTGATTTTTTCATCAAAATTTGGACTTTCACGTTCAATCGCCGACCATTTTTTCAAAAATTAATATTTTCTCAAATCCTTCGATTAAGGACTAGATAATACGATGCAAAAACATAACCTATTTGATTTTTGATTTTAGACGAGTGAGGTGGAAGATACAGTGGTCACCGCAGAAGAACTTTTTTGAACAGCGGCCCGGGAAATGCATTGTATCTCCTACATTTGTGAACTTTTTTCAATAAAAAAATTATGAAACATAGTCGAAGATATAATCTTTACTATGACAAAAAAACGGATCGAAACCTGCAATAATTTTCCCCAAAAAAATTCACAAAAACACGCTTTTTTTCGGCCGCCAACTAGATGTAACCCCGAATTTCAAACTTTCGGGGTAAATTCTATGGAAAACTCAAATTTACAGAAAAAAAAAGAAGAGACCTTAATGGCCAAAATGAGCTACAATGGAGCACGATACAATTTTTTCTTTAGCAGATATGTTTATTAAAATCTGAATTCCAAAATATACAAAATTCTAATATATTTAACAATAGAGATGGGGGTGAAAAACATTTTTAACACTGTTTCTACCGCGCTTCTTGTACGTATTCAATAGTCCAAAACCCATAAAATAGTGTTACAATTAAAATAGATTTTCTAATTCAAAAGCAAATTTTTTGCAGATGCATAATTGCTCTTCTAATCACTTCCCGTTTGTGGATTTCAAAAAATGATTAGATTCAACCTCGAATATAATTCGAAATTAAAATCCTGAAAGGTGTCTTTTGATTCCTTTGGTAGAAGTAGTTTTAGTTAAATTCGAATTCTAAAATGTACGAAATTGTAATGTGATATCTAATAACAGGAATGGGGGAGTAAATAAATTTTTAAATTCCAATTTTAAAATTTATAAAATTCTAATGTATTTAATCATAGGAATGGAGGTAAAAAAAATGTTATATTCGAATTCTCAAATATTTAGAATTCTAATGTATTTAAGAATAAGAATGAGGGAAAAAAAAGATTCTGGTGACTTTTCAAATTGTGAAGGGTACTGTTTCTGGAAATTTAATAACACCCTTATATCTCGAAGTTCTCTTTAGTGAAACCATCGGAACACTTGCAGATCATTTAATAATACGAAATATCTGCCACAATAAATCTTGTTCACTCGTTACTTTTTATAGTTATTCTCGCGAATAAGGAAAGATTGCGCTTTGTATGAATGGAAGGAGTATCCGAGAGATTTTCCGCTTTTTCATATCTTACTTCTTTAGGTTGACTGAACAGATAAAGCAAGAAAGGATGAAGGATATGAATCAGGATCTCAGACGAACTGTAGACAAAGACCAAACTTATTCGTTCTACTATTGTCCAAAAAGATTTAATTGATTCCATTGTAGGTATTCATATTGATTTCTATTTTTGCTCACTTCGAGCCTCAAAAAGCCAGTGATTGTTCTGCAATTTCCAAATGCTTGTTAAAAATTATTTTTGAAGCTCCGATTTTAAAAACATGAAGAATTTCCTGTTTTTCGTTATTTATCGATTTTCAGGATTTCCTACTTTCTTCTACCTTGTAAATTTCGAATATCTAAAAAATTTACCCCGGGAGTTATGAATTTTTTAAAGCAAAAAAAAACTTTTATTTTTCGACATTTATTATTTACAACATTTTATTTTTCGAATAAAGCAAATCGTAACTCGTAGGAAAAAGATCGTATCGAGTTCTGCGATAGCTCATCTTTAAGCTCAAATTCTCTTTCTTCTAGCCTAAAAATTTCAAATTCGCAGGATTTTGACTTTAGTTATGATTTTTGAAAGACGAATGGAACTTTGGAAATTTTTGTTATTGATTCGAATCCTGCTTTTTGGGATTTGACTTTGAAAAATCGTATCTCGAAAGAAAAAAATTGTATCGATTTCAACACTACCTTATTTTAAAGCGTAAAATATCTCTCGCATCTATCCTGTAAATTTCAAATTCCTAAAAAATTCATCCCGGAAGTTTCAAATTTTCAAAGTAGAAGGAAGCTTTTTAATTTCCCGCCATTTCGCATTAAAAAATCATAATTAAAAAAAAATAGATATACGAACTTCAACTTCCGCTTATTTTGAAATTGAAAAACTCTTCTTCCTAACCTGTGAATTCTCAATTTCAAAACAAATTTACCTCAGAACATTCAATTTTTGAAAAAGAAAATAAACATTTCTACAATTTATCATTCATCAAATTCAAACAAGTACTCGGTACTACGAATTAAAAAATCATAAGTTGTAGAAAAATAATTTTATGGACTTGATCTATGGCTCATTTTGAAGTCATTTAAATTTTCGAATTAAAAAAAAATCATCAATGGAATTGTTCCGCGATTTTCGAGATCACGGATTTTTCGGAATCCCGATAAGTTCCTCATACCTTTACCGGCGTCATTTGGTGTTTTGTTGTTGCTCTCAGGGGAAATTCCGTACGAATGTGTCACAGTCGACAGGAACGAGAGGCTGAGAGGGAATCTCGAGGAAGACGAGAGGAAAAGACTTTTAATTCTCGCAGAGAAAATCAAAACGTATTGCTTTTACGCGTATAGGAAAGTGTACAAAAGTAGATTCGTATTTATTGCGTTGTTTGGAAAGGTGGAGGAAATTTCCGAGGGACTAAAAGGGGATAGTGAATTTATCGTTTCCACGTATATTAGTCTTAGATTTATATATATATATATATATATATATATATATATATATATATATATATATATATATATATATTTTTTTTTTTTTTCGTGGGAAACCTAACGGAACGTCTGACGGATACTGATTGCAGGTATTTATAACAATAGAATCTATCCGAGTTTTTCGACAATTTTATTTGTGTGAAAGGTCGCAGCTTTGGGAGATATTTTTTTCTGTCAGTTTACAGAATCGAAGATGGTAATTTACTAAAAAGAAAAGGTCACAATCTTTTTTTCATGAGATGGGATTTTATTTAGTCGAATTCTCTAAAACGAAATGTGAAAAAAGTGGATAATTGGTTATCGGTTTTAGA
>OX463762.1:8227938-8247938 GCA_949825005.1 Gasteruption jaculator
CAGCGGCGTTAGTAATGGCAGCAGAAGAAGAATACGAAGAAGATCAAGAGGGAAGAGAAAATAACCCTTGGTACATCAATTGCATACACATCTCGATACATACATATACATCTACATACAAAATTATATGACGTGCATGTCACTCTGACTGGTTACCATTGGTACGAGTGAAATCTGCTGGAACCTCCGCGTAATAGTAGTGGTGTGGTACACGGATACCACTAATACTACTTGCAAGTGAACGCACGCGCGCGCACACACACACGCGCGCGCGCTATCATTACGTTATTATTACTATTAATATTACTATTGCTAAGTTATTATCATAGTAGTAGTAGTAGTAGTAGTGTAGTAGTGTAGTAGTGTAGTAGTAGTAATAGTAGTAGTGTAGTAGTAGTAGTAGTATAGTAGTAGTAATGTGGTTCATGCACATGAGTTGCATCGTAGAACCTAGTAAGACAGAGACAGCTGCAGTCTACATAAAGTAACTGGGAGAGGAGTAAAGAGGGGTGGAGAGGTGAGGGGAAGAGAGAAAAGGGAGGGGTTGGTTGCAGACCGAGTTGAAGTAGGGGCAGGAAGAGGGTGGCGGGAGGAGAAGAAGGAGGGGAGGGGAATAGAAGAGTACGTTCTAGTTGAGCTAGGTCGATTCTGGCTGCACTCACTCCCGTGATGAATGGCGGCGGTGTGTGTGCAGTAAAGGGCGTTGCCCTATCAAGCCAGCTGACTCAAGTCAACCGACCACCACCGAACACGCCCGAGCCGCGATGCTGCGGCGAACTTGATTGAAATTGCAGCCGTGATATGCATCTATTTTTTCTACGATTTGTGTGCGTGTGTGTGTGTGTGTTATGTATCCTGTTCGAACTGAAGATATAAAAAAGATTCAAGCAATCGAAAGTTTTCCCTATTAATTTGTAAAAAAATAGTAGAAAAAATTGAAAAGGATATTATTATTATTATTATTATTATTATTATTATTGTTGTTGTTTTTGTTCTTGTTATTATTATTACTATTATTATACTCATCTTGTAATAGCTTTGAAATATTGCATTAACAGATGTATACATATGCATATATGCATATATAAAATTCCTTCTTTTTTCTTTATCTCCCTCCCTTGTGACCACTATAAATAAATTCACATCGAAGGGAGAGAATGAGGGCAGGAGCCGTGTTTACCAAAGCTTCACGCCAGGCGGGGATAAACAACAACATAAAGTAACATACATACAGACATTCATGCATGCATGTATGACAGATATATAGATATTATGTCGCATAACAACAGAGCGTGCAAAGTTCAGCCTACATATTATGCATACGTGGAGAGAAAATAAGTGATGAAGGATGAAATTGTTCATATGAAAAAAAAAAAAAAAGTACGATAAGGCGCTATGAGAAAATACTCGAGTGATATTGTTATTATTATTTTTATCACTACTAACACTACAGCTACTGCCGCTACTGCTATTATTACTATTGCGATTGTTACTATTTACTATTAACAATATTATTTAATACTATTTATTAAATTTTTATTATTTCATTATATTTAATACTATTTATTAAAAATATAATTTTTTCAGTAGTTTGTATATATTAATAGTGATTACGAATCTCTCTCTTTATATCGTATCAAAGCAAATTTTTGATTGAAATTCCTTATGCGTTTCCGCATGGCCGTTATATGAGTGCACATGTACTTGAGAGAGTACGTGAACAGAGACCGGATAGAAATTCTGTCTAGAGTACCGGATCGGTCGCCTACATAGTACAAGACCCGAGTGTCTACGTGCGTGCGTGGGTGTCACGCGCGCCCGTGCGTTTGTGTGTAACCGACTGACTGGCTGAGTGACTGTCTGCCTCTTGCGTTTCTCTCTTACTTGCTCACGCACTCTCTCTCTCTCTCTCTGTGCTTTTTGTAATACCTACTTCCTGGATCCCTACTTTCACGTAAAGATATATGACATATACATTTTCCAGATTTTTCTTTTGCAGAAGATTTTTGCTAGATTTCGGAAGAAGATGAAAAGGGACAGAAAGTGATGGAAGGAGAAAAGAAAGACGAAGATGAAGAGAGACAGAAAATATTGCAAACAGAGAGAGGGAGAAGGATGGATATAGAAAAAAGAAAGGAAAAAAAATTGATAGAAGAGAAATCGAGAGAGTGAGAGGTAAAAAAGGGAAAGATGGAGATAAAGAGAGAAAGCAAATTACGAATTTCGTCACATAATTAAAAAAGACGGAAGAAGCGGAGAAAAAGGACAGAAAAATAAGTAGCCGGTAAGGAAATTGCTGGTAAATTTAAGCACTGTATAAATGAAACAAACGAGAGGGAGGGGAAGGGAGAGAAAACGTTTACTCTGTTATACCGTAGGTACGTGTAATTAAAAGCGGAGAATCGAGAGGGAAATAATTTAGTGTATGAAGAGTGTATAATTAAAACAGAGAGAGAGAGAGAGAGAGAGAGAGAGAGAGAGAGAGAGTGGGATGGAAAAAGAGGTTAAATATTGTATCTTTTTGTGAGAAATACAGCCTAAAATGAAAATACACACATACATGTGCAGAGAGAGAGAGAGAGAGGAAAGGTGTGTCGCCCGGGCGAGTGGAATTATCGAACGACGTCGAGCGTCGGGGATAGCGACCCACGAAAGCAAGTCAGCCTGTACTGACGTCACGGTATCAGCTGCTGCATCCTCCTGCTCGTGAGTTCAAACTACTCCGGATTCCCCCCCCCCCCCCCCCCCCCCCACACATTAACCGCATAGTAACTTTTACCATCCAATTTTGTCCTGTGCCAATCGATAAAAACAAACATAGTGTAAATGAAGTACGTTGTTGCGTATTATCTGCTAGGTGGTACCACCGGTCACATGTCGTACGTTGGCACACATATACGTATAGATATATACAAACGTATGTGCATACACCTCAATACCAAAGTATAATATTGGGTTGGCGAATAAGTTCGTTCGGTTTTTAACAGTGGAATAAATCACAAAAACCGAACGAACTTATTTGCCAACCCAATATATATAGATGTATACATATGCATTGGTAATTTTCATTATTATTATTATTACTAGTATTACTCCCACACCACCACCACACTATTACAACTACTATTACCATTACTACTTCCGCTGCTGCTACTACTACTACAACTATTTCTACTACACTACACTCTACTACTCCTCCTTCCCTATCATTCTTATCATTCTTTTATTTAAGGGGTTACATCTACTTGACGGCCGAAAAAAGGCGTGTTTTTGTGAATTTTTTGGGGGAAAATGATTGCAGGTTTCGAACTGTTTTTTTCTCCATAGTAAAGGGTATATCTTCGACTATGTTTCATAATTTTTTTATTCCAAAAAATTCACAAATGTAGGAGGTGCAATGCATTTCCCGGACCGCTGTTCAAAAAAGGTCTTCTGCGGTGACCACTGTATCTTCCACCTCACTCGTCTAAAATCAAAAAAACAAATAGATTGTGTTTTTGCATCGTATTATATAGTACTTAATCGAAGGATTTGAGAAAATATTAATTTTTGAAAAAATGGTCGACGATTGAACGTGAAAGTCCAAATTTTGATGAAAAAATCACTTCATTTTCGTCGACCATTTTTTCAAAAATTAATATTTTCTCAAATCCTTCGATTAAGTACTAGGCAATACGATGCAAAAACATAATCTATTTGATTTTTTGATTTTAGACGAGTGAGGTGGAAGATACAGTGGTCGCCGCAAAAAACCTAGCGGTCCCGGAAATGCATTGTATCTCCTACATTTGTGAATTTTTTTCAATAATAAAATTATGAAACATAGTCGAAGATATACCCTTTACTATGAAAAAAAAGGTTCGAAACCTGCAATCATTTTCTAAAAAAAAAAAAAATTCACAACAACACCTTTTTTTCGGCCGCCAACTAGATGTGACCCCTCAACACGTTGACTGTCGTGTCGTTCAACGGTGGCCGACACTAAACTTTCCGTTCAGGCCGCGCTGGTTATGACAAATGCAATAGCGCATACCGTTAGGACCCACGCGGCGTGAATAGAGGGAGTCACGTAAATTAGATGTGGCGTTCAACGTATTAATCATTTACTCATTCATCAATTTCCGTATCATACTTATTTCGACTGCATCTGCTGTTACTACTTTTCTTTTATAATTTTACCGTCTCTGTAATTACACGACTCTAACGCTGTACCGCATACTTGCCACCTTTGAGAAATCGCTCTAGTTATCTCTGTTTACGATATTCGAGAAGTAGCTCTATTTATAAGTGTATAAATCAAAGGTAAACAAAAATTAGAGGTGAGCGAAGCAGTGGATACACTCGCCCCACTCACCGGTGTTCGTTCGCAAATAAGCACGTTTGAAAGAAAGTAAAAGTTGAGATCGTAGTAACAATTCGTTAATTGTATTTTACGAAGTGACAAATTCTTTGTAAAAAAAAAAATAGACGAAAATCTTTAACGGTAAGCGAACATATAACAAATTATTTATAAAAAATGAGTAGGGTAAGGACACCAATAGATGGACACCATCCAATAGATGGACAAATATTATTTCCAAAAGTAATTACATTAAATTTAAGAACGAAATCGTAAAGTCATAACTTTTTTATGGCTATATGTAGTCCTGATTGCAAAAAGTGATTTTTTTTCATCCTTATATTTGTAATAATGATAAAGAAAATATTTAAATTTGACATGACGAAGTTTTGCTTCAAGAGCGCCACCACTAGTAAATATGTGACAGATGTCCGGTAAACGTTGTTTATTATTACTATTATAAATGAATAAAAAGATAAGGTATTTACACATTATTATGCTCGTATTTCACTAAAAAAGCTATAAATAATAAAATTACAAAAATATAAGAATATTTAGCGTTCATCTATTGGCTGTCCATCTACTGGGGTTTTGGTCTTTTTCATAAATTTTTCTTTTTTGTTAATTACTACGAAGTTTCACAAAGTTTTAGCATTTTTTTTCTAGTTAATTACATATTTTTACATTAATATATTTCATTTTATTGTAACTTATTTGTATTTTAGTGTATTATTTCGATAAAAAAGCATGAGAGTTTGCTTAACCGTCCATCTATTGGTGCATTTATCCTAGCCAAGAATAAATTGTTTTAAGTTTAAATTTTATGTTAAGTATTTGGGAGACTGAATGAGATCTTTAAGAATAACTATAAGGAACTATGTACGAGGTTTAGGTTAGCCCGAGCCTAGATAGAGATCTATTTTTGAAGACGACGATTTTCGTCGATTTCAACGACGAAAGATAACAAAAGTAAAGTTGGCCGTCGTGCAAGGAAATCAAGACTGGAGATGTCTTGGATATATCCAGAATAAAGTGATGGTCCAGGAGACTAAAAACGAAGCGAGATTTAGGGGGAGAGGGATATTTCACAACTAAAGGATGAGGATGATGTCCATAAGGCGGGTTTTTGGCCCCATGGGGGCATAGAGTCGCAACATTTTCATTTTTATATATATGATGTGCTTTGATGTCTTTTACAACATACGTAAAAAAGAAAGCTGTACGTAATTGCGCTGACATTAAAAAACACAGCTAAATGTGACAAAAAAGGTATTTCTTTGAAAAAATAGTAAAAAGACTTAAGTTTGCTCCATTAAAAAAAAGGCTTAAATTAATTAGAAAAGACTTAACACGTTCAACCCGGCGCATTTTTTAAGCCATTTAAAGAGCATTGGCCTGTGAAAAGCATTGGTGGTTCACGCCGGGTTGAACGTGTTAATATTGCTCCAACAAAACATTGAAATTATGAATAAGATTATTGTTATACATATAAATCCGAGATATTATCATTTTTAACAATTATTAGGGACAAAATCCCGCCTTATCGACCCACATCCTTTGACCTACAGATCAGTGTAGGTAATAAATAAATAAGTAAATAAATAAATATATATATCTTATCTATCTACTACTACACTACTAATACTACACTACTACTACTACTGGTACTGCTGTCTAGTATTATTATTATTATACTGTACAGTACAGTAGAATCTCCGTACAAGATACCACGGGTTCCCCTTCGCTAATCCACTACCTCCATTCCTAATGCCTCTTCGCCTCTGAATGTTTGGAGTTGCGTACTCCGTACAAGATACCACGATAATAAATGAGAAAAAATGAGAATTATTTACACATAACGATTTTTTTTATTTATTATCATAAATTATTAATTATTTGAGATCACATTTTAATTTTTTTTGTTAAAAATGGAGGAAATGGCGTTTCCGTGACGCACTGGACTGGTATGTTTAAAATTGATTTACTTTCGTGAGATAATTGCACAAACGGTAAAAATAACTTTTCTTCTCTCTTTCTTTCTTGTCAACACTGCGAGAACTCCTCGTTTGCGGACTTCTAGTCACGTGACAAAAAAAGAAGGAAAAGGATATGGAATACAGAGCAACCTACATTATCGGTTTAACTTTAAACTATTTTGCATGGTATCTTATACGAAGAACGTGAGTTCTATTCCTCTCCGGCGTAGCGGGCCGCTGAGTGGGGGAACGGTAATTTTCGGAATCATATTCCTCTCCGATCCCTTGCGGTATCTTGTACGGAGATTCTACTGTATCATGTTATTGCATATTTCACTAATCTATGGTAATGAATCAAATTGAATTAGGAAGCAACTGTTATTACAACAGACAAGTTTGTAAACAATTGCAAATTAGTTTCACGTAGTCTAGTAACAATATATTGATATAGTAAGATTGTATAATGCTTGTACTTCCCAGGGTAGGTATTATATTACATATTCAAAGTATGTACAAAATCCAAAGTATGTATGTGCATTCATCTATTCATCTCTTTGCCTCTATCTACCTATCTTTATCACACCCTTAACGTACATTTAATCCATTTGATTCCATCCATTTATCGTTTTAACCAATTGCTCGAGTCGAGTACTCGCTTTTGCGCCGACAGTTTGAACGAATATACACAGATATATACATACACGATTTTGCTAACTCAACTATATCATTCATTGAAACGGACAAATGTAAATAAATGGAAGACAGTCAGGTCCTACTTTGTGAATTGAAAAAATAGAGGAATGCACAAATATATATATGTGTGTGTGTGTGCGCGCGCGCGCGCGTGTGCGTGTGTGTGTGCATATACACGTTGGAAGAATGGTATTCCAGCTGGAATGTTGCGAGGGTCAAGATCGAACGGCACTAATTCCCTCGAATTAACCCGGAATTTTTGTCTCTGATTTTTTTTTACTTATTCTATTTTCTTTCCAACATATTTTGTTTTAAAAAAATTTTAATAAACGCATAAAGTGAAGAAACACCATTTAATAATTTCCACCGTATGAGATTCTTGATATCAAGAGACTGTAGCCCCACTTGTTTTTGTTTTTGTATGAAATAACAATAAATCTTTTATTTTTCTTAATTCACAAAGTAGGACCTGACTGTCTTCCGTTTATGAAATAGTAAGATATTTTTTTATAGAGATTTCCATGGGATTTGAAAAAACTAAAAAAAAAATCCAGGAGAAACCTACTTCCCATAAGAAAAATAATAATCATTATTATAATTTCTTCCATCCCAGTTTTTCCTTATTTCAAATCCACTTGAAATAACCTTTCCCGAAATTATTAATTAATTCACTCCCTTTATTGATCTAATTACTAATCCACTGGTTAATAATTTACATGTAATATATTATATGTAAATGAATATTATTGCACTGAAAGAATATATAGTAATTCTGACTATTACTATAGTTATATATGGCGTCAACAATATATTTCTAGTAATTCTAACTACATTAATTGTTATTCCCGCTATTTTCATGGTTGAGTCAACTAAACATTACAAAATTAGTGCCTTCATTTTTCTTCGATGTATTATTGTTATGCAACAGATATGAAATTCCCCCAAGGACGTAAAATTTATTCCGATTCTTCCATCTCATTTTGTTTAATTTAAGCTAATGCCATCTTATTGTGTAGTAATAATAGCGAAATTTAAATTTCCCGCCGATGCAAGACCTTTGCGGCGACTGCGTCACTTGAGGCCTACTTTCGGCGCTAATTTCGAATCTCGATTTTATATATTTTTGATTCCGCGAATTTTTTAGCCCTCCCATGACTTTTCCATTTTTCTGCTTCCCGCCCATACCCGAGCGAGATGTTACCGGTGTTATATCCTATTGACTCCCTGGGAAAATACCATCGATATTATCGAATGGGAAAGGAAAAAAAGAATCCAAAGGTTTCCGGGGGGAAAACAGAGGAATGCAGTGACGGAACGAACAATGCATTCCTACTATGCAGTCTCGAAGGTATATCAATTAACACTCGGCACATTAACGCAACACGACTGCAATATATATGTATGTATTTACGCGTTATCGAAACGTTTTATCGATGACAGATATCCCAATAGAGTTCGTGCTGTTTGCACAGACACACGTGTATGTGGGTGAGTATATTTGCCAATTGCGAGACAATTCGTGCATGTACGAATGCATCGACGCATACGCGCGCGCGCGCGCGCGTGTGTGTGTGGATGCAAGAAAAAAGTAACGAGGAGGAAAAGAAAAGAGAAATCGGGTGTGGCTCGGGCTATTACTTCAAGAGCCATAATTTAACGGCCCCACGGAACTGCATATACATGCATACATGAATTCGCACACATATGAAGATACACATACACAAAAGCGTGATTTCGTGCCTTGGGCGGGTGTAAGTATTTTTCGGAGTAAGGAATGTTAATATTAATATTAATATTATATCGATATAAATTATAATAATAATAATATTATTATTATTATTATTATTATTATTATTATTATTATTATTGTTGTTGTTGTTCATATCATGAATACTTAGTTTTGAACTAGACCAGATGTAATTTACGTATGCTTTATTACTATATACAGTAGATTCTCCGTACAAGATACCACAAGGGACCGGAGGGGAATATGATTCCGAAAATTACCGTTCCCCCACTCAGCGGCCCGCTACGCCGGAGAACAATAGAACTCACGTCCTTCGTATAAGATACCATGCAAAATGGTTTAAAGTTAAACCGATAATGTAGGTTGCTCTGTATTCCATATCCTTTTCCTTCTTTTTTTGTCACGCGACTAGAAGTCCGCAAACGAGGAGTTCTCGCAGTGTTGACAAGAAAGAAAGAGAGAAGAAAAGTTATTTTCACCGTTTGTGCAATTATCTCACGTAAGTAAATCAATTTTAAACGTACCAGCCCAGTGCGTCACGGAAACGCCACTTCCCCGACAAAGAACTACGTTTACGAGTCATTGAAAATTCTCTATGAATTTTAAACAAAAAAAAATTAAAATGTGACCTTAGATAATTAATAATTTATGATAATAAATTTAAAAAATCGTTATGCGTAAATAATTCTAATTTTTTCTCATTTATTTCTGTGCTATCTTGTACGGAGTACGCAATTCCAAACATTCAGAGGCGAAGAAGCATTGGGAGTGGGGGTAGTGGATTAGCGAAGGGGAACCCGTGGTATCTTGTACGAAAGCATTCGAAGGTATCTTGTACGGAGAATCTACTGTAGTATATACTCTACACTTCAGTATAGACATTGGAATAGATCCATAAGTATTCCGTCGATTTTATAAATATAACAAATATAATAAAAGTGCTGCAATGTGTTTTTTAGTCCAATGATTTAAAGATTTAATTTTAGTTTTTATGTTGAAATCAAATATTTGAAAAAACAGTGGAAATAATTTCGTGGATACTTTTATTATATTATTATATCCATTATTTGACGAAATATATATAATGAAATTAATTTATTTCATCTTTATTAAAATTTTCTGTTTCCAAAAAATTTGTTTTATTGACGGTATTATTGTTGTTGTTATAACTACCACTATTATCATTATTGTTATTATTATTATTATTAGCAGTGACTAAAACAAATAATAATTCTAATAAGGGGAGGTTAAAATAGAGGTTTAAAAAAAAAAGAGAGAAACTTAATTAACACAGAAGGAAGATAAACAAGAGTTTATCTATCTATCTGTCGGTCTGTCTGACCGTTTGAAAGTTAGGTTCGATGTAGAAAAGGTGTTAAAAGGTGTTAAACAAAGGTGTTCATCGAAGAAAGAAATCGTTAGACAGCGTCTAACGGCATTTCTCCGCTTCGTATGCTAATTAGGTAAATGCATTTCCGTAGAATATAACACGTAGCCCGAATTTAGTATGTACTTCAAATGTAAATACATGTGTGCTCATAATTATGAAAGTGGTCTAACATAAGTCAAGATTTGACAAAAGATGAGATTTTTAGTTAACCCGCATCATTTTAACTTGCAATGCATTTTTTTTCTTCATTAATCAAAACCAATACAACTCCAGCTTTCAATGTTGCAGAATGTAAAAACTTTTTTTATTTTATTTAAAACAAATCCTTTAAATTTATCAACACAAAAAAATATGACTCTGACCACTTTCATAATTATGTGCACATATATATTTGAATATAAAATATACTTGAAAAATAAGTATCAATATAAAAATATAAACAGTAGAGGTACGGTAGCGTAGCGATGGAGTCGTGGGCTTTCCACTCGGGGGTCTCGGGTTCGATTCTCGGTACCCGCAACGGTCAAACAAAATTATAAACGCGTGTGTGTGTGTGTGTGTCCGAGTCCGAATAATGATAACATCCACTCGGGGAAGAAGCACGTATCCGAATTCTAGTTACTCGCTGCTACTTATGCACTTCTTAACCGCCACTCGGGACAATAACGCGTATGTATGTTAATGCGTATCGTTGGTGGTCGCCAGAGTAATTGAGATATCCTGCTGACATAACAATGCGGTAATAATAAGCAAAACCCCGTACCACGCACACACACACTCTGGATGGTATCGGTCCGTAACGTTAATAAATACACGGTATTGTATGTACCCACCCATTGTCGCTTTAAATGCCCACGAGAGAATTCCACGCGTATCTGTATCTACTTACTACCATTAACGCACCAGACATCCCCGTTTCTCTGTCCTTTTTTCTTTTACTTCCCCGTGTTGTGCTATATCAATGCATGGGTTTTTCTTATAAATGCAATTCCCTACTGCAAAAAGGTATAAAGTCCCATGGTTTTCAAATAATTTTTTTTAATGTTTCCAATTTTTCCAATTTCTATCTTTACTTTTATTATTTGTACTGTTATTATTATTATTATTATTATTATTATTATTATTATTATTATTATTATTATTAATTATTATTATTATTATTGTTGTTGTTGTTGTTGTCGTTGCTGTTATAGTTATTATTATTGCTATTGTTGTTGCCGTTACCGTCGTTGTTATTATTACTGCCATCAACATCATCATCATTATGATTATTATTACTTTATATTTATATATGCATATATGTTTTGTGGAATTTACAATCGTCTGAAAAAAGTTCAGCCGAAACGTCACGTCAAACTAATTTTTATACTTTATAAAAAAAAAGTTGATAACAACCAAGAAAAAACTACGAATAAACTATTATGATTGTTATTACTTTTAGTACTGCTATTTTTGTTCATAATTATTAACACGTTGACTGCCATGTCGGTCAGCGGTGACCGACGCTAAACTTTCCGTTCAGGCCGCGCTGGTTACGACAAATGCAATAGCGTATATACTTTTGCGACTCACGCGGCGTGAATAGGGATTCACGTAAATTTGACGTGGCAATTAACGCGTGTTAACAATCGAAACAATTTGTTTCGAATTTTTCTCAATTTTTGTCACTACTACTACTACTACGATTACTGGTATCGCTATTCTAATGGTAGAAATAGTAGTAGCGGTGGTAGCAATAGTAGCAGAAATAGTAAGTAGTAGTGGCAGTAGTAGGTACGGCTTTTTTCTTCTTCGCCTTGCACATTGCATTCCAGAGAGTCGAGTGGAAAGACCTCGCCAAGGTAAGCCAGTCATCGTGAATGTTGCTTCGCTGGCTTTGGAGAGCCTAGCCGTAGCCGTAGCAGCAGCAGCAGCAGCAGCAACCGTACGAGATCGCTTCTTACAATTAGCCAGGCAGGCAAGCCAGCCTCTTCTTTATCCATATCGAAAAAGGAGAAGAAGGAAAGGAGGAGAAGAACTCCACGAGCTGTAGGTACGCGTGTCGTACCGAAGAACCCTTTCATTATTTGCATTCCATTCTTACCAAAAGTGCGCACATGATAAATATTACATGTTATAATATTATACATTCATTCGAAATGTCCTTATTATTCCTAAATATCAGCGTAAATAAATATTAAATGCGGTCGAATTTATGTCTCTTAATTAACTATCAATTAACAAATTAAGGTCTAAAAAATCGATTTTTTTTTGCTTAAAAATCTTCCTAAACATGTGGAAAATGCTTTCGTAAAGTTATAGCGTCAAATTCGACACGGGCAAAACCGAAAACTTTAAACGCGTTTTTCTCAAAACCACGTTTTTCAAATTGGGCGAGACGCATAGCTCATCGAATTTTTATCCGATTCACTTCATTCAACGTTTAAATTGAAGATAATTAAGTTTATATGCTTATGAACCTCGACTCTTCATGAATTATTATTACACCTAATTCTCTTTTTACACGAATTTTTTTTACACGAATTTGATTTAACACGAGTTAAAAATAAAAGTAATTTCTCTTTTTACACGAATTTTTTTGTTTTAGCACGATCTTCAATATTCTATAAATTTTTCTTGAATCTCATAGAGCAAATATTTCTTATGTTTATATTATTTTAACTTTTTTTATATTAATGAATTCTAGATATTATTTTCTTTTTCTCAAAGTATAATTTACTTTTTATAATATATTTAATGACTTAAAATGTGGGAGCACGAAATAAATTAAGTGAACTCCAACAAGAATTTTTTAATATTGTTTACACCTAATTCTCTTTTTACACGAATTTTTTGGGAACGTATCTATCGTGTAAAAAGAGAATTAGGTGTATAGCGTAAAGTTATTGCAAAATAACAGCCGACATGTATCGTTCATTTTCATGTTTTCTTCCGCCATTTTTGCAATTAACAATTTTCTTTTCAAATTGAGGTTCATACGCATTTTATGTACCTACTAAGGAAAAATTTTTCCTCATTTTACGTTTCCGATATTTTCCAAGGACTCCAGGTATCTCGCCGTTTTGACAGAATTCTTTTCGTGCCACTACTATATCTATATATATGTATATATTCAAATTAAATCTACAATGGCAAATTTTCTTCTTTGAACGTCCCTTTATATGTAAAAAAAGTTTCAATAACGAAATGATATTATATCTTGAAATTATATGCATTGGAAAAATACCTTAGCTAGGTCAGATTCCCCCCTTAAGGGGTTAGGCCACTCTAGACGCCGAAAAAATAGGCCTTTTTTGGGGAATTTTTTTTAGACAAACTATAAAATAAATCGCAATTACGAAAAAGGGTGTTTGTTATACATATCATCGACTGTAAACACTAATTTTTTTGAAGCGATTATGTTCAAAATGGCGGCTGTGCAGCGTTTTTGCGAAGACGACTCCGTTTTTCCAGGCCAAACTGCCGAAAACGCACCGCTTGTAATTTTTTAATTATAATAAGTCAGTTACTTTTTTCGATTATGTATTAGAGCAGCCATAAAAGTACATATCACTTTTTCTATATATTGATTTTTGACAAAATGGCGCAGTTCTGAAAAAAATTGCCAAAAAAAACCGTCAGAAAATTATTAATAACAAATGAAGTATGCAATATAAAAAAAAAGTGATATGTACTTATATGGGTAATGTAATTTTATAAATGTATTTAAAATTTCAAGTCAATCGGTTGAAAATTGTCCGAGTTCTGTTTCCGGCAATTTTGAAAAATGTAGTTTCGAGATAAACGCGTTTGAAGTTTTGAGTAGTAGCTCGCTGCGGACCGGGTGGCCCTGTACTAAAATTCGAAAATCGAATACTTCGAGATTTGTCCCGGCCATAATCTTTTGGGACATCATTTTGAGATACCAAGGGACCATTTAAGACCAACAAAAAAAATCGATTTTTCGAAAATCCTCGAGTGGCCTAACCCCTTAATATATTACATTCAAAATATTCATAATATCAATAAATATCACCGGAAATAAATATTAGGTGCAACAAAATTTTTTAAATTGTAAAACTTACTTGAAATTACAGATTAATATTCCATGCGTATTAATTAATAATCAATTAATAACGAACTAATATATTAGAATTCCACATTTCCAATTTTACTATTTTCGCACATATATACACGTATGATATATGCAACAGTGACTTGGAGCATGGGCATGACAGTAGCTTTGGATTGCGATGCAGACGGATAGATAAATAGGGAGTGCAACGACTGCCGATCTATCTATCCGTCCATCCCACCTATCGCTCGATGCATAGCTGCATAGGTTGCATAGCTGCATAGCGATGATGTCTGTTTCACGCATGCACTTAATTATGGAAAACGAACGCGTTTGTCTCCTGCATTCCGTTATTGCCACGTATTTGCTCTTAGACACACGTACGCACGCACACACATTTTCCTACACTTGGGATAAATCATTAATGGATACCTCCACCTCCACCTGCACTATCCTATCCATTCCATTCCATTCCATGCCGTTCCATTTGCGATTGAACCTTCATCGATTTATCGAGAAAGAGAGAAAACGTTGCTATTCTTGGTTACAGAAGGACTTATGTACCTTCGAAGGATCATTTTTTCCGGTTGAAGTGAAGAATTATGTAGTTAAATTTGGTATAATTTTTATTTTGAACGTAGGAGCAAGGAGATAATAGTAATTTTGCTGTGGAACTAATTAAAAGGTTTCGTTTACCCTGAAATCAAATTGACCGAATTTCTAAGTCACCTGTAACACATACGATTTCATACGTCAAAGGGGCCAACCGTGAGGCAGAATGAAAATTGCGAGAAATTGAGGAATTATGGGAATGGTAAAATTACTATTTCTTTTATAGCAGTAACTTCACTACGGCATTAATTTGATGGTAGTGATAATAATGATAATGACAATTCATGATTTTAGCTACAATTTTTAGTAGCCCCCTAAAATGCCCACAATCCCAAAAAAAATAGGGGCCAACCTCAAAAGCGAATAAAAGGTCCCTACGAATCGAAAAATTAGAAATATAATAAAAATTACTATTGTACAAAAATTACTATATTTCTATGGTGCTAATTATTGCTGTAAAATGAATTTATAAATCGCAATATTTAATAATATTCATTAACAATTGCTATAATAACAACAATTTCAGCCCTAAAACATTCACAATCCTGAAAAAAATAGTGGCCAATCTTACAAACGAATATAAATTCCCCAAGAATGGAAATGATAAATATATTGAAAATTATTTTTTTTTCTAGGGTGCTAATTTTACCGTAAATCGAATTTAACAATCACAATAATTGATAATATTAATTATTATACAATTTCACCCTTGAAATAACAATCCCTGAAATTAGCAGTCCCCTGTAATACCCACAACTTCATAAAATCGAGGGGACAACTGCCAGAATAACTTTGAAATCACATTTTTTAAAACATTATTTAATGCTCGGGAAGCAAACATAAAATGAAAAAAAAGGAAAAAAAATGTCGGTTAATAAAATGCAGGGAAAAAGCAAAATAGTAATTAAGGGGAAAAGAACTAATAATGAGAAATCGCGCACAGCGTCGTAATATCGAACGATAACAATTGCATTAATAATCAAGCGGCACGTAGGTACGTACTTACGTACGCTGCTCTTTGCTAACGACTCTCGTAATTAGCATCAGCGCGACTAATGCTAATTGTTTCTTACTCGCGAGTCCTTCGGAACGCGGACGACTTTAATTGTACTTGATTATTATTACCGTGCGGGTACATTTGAAATTACAAACCGGCGATGGCGCCATTCTTTTTTTTCTTTTTTGTGAAAACCGGCGAAAGGAGCTAACGAATAATGAGTAATCGGAATTCCATCTTTTTCTCCCTGACACATTTTTTTTATTTATATATATTTATTTATAAAGAAAAAAAATACGGTAATTACGGAAAAATTCAGGTCGAAGCGCAGTCTCGTGGATTATAATCAACTGCTGAATGAAAAAATCCTGGAAAAATCCTTTTGTATCCTGCAATTCTATAATTCCCGGAATTCAAGAAATCATTTCGAACTCAAAATTGAAGTGGATTTATTTTAAGAGTCTCCGAAATCCTTCAAAATTCTATTCGAAAATGTAGTGATAATTCGAGGAAATCATGAAAACTCTGGAAAAATGAAATTACACATACAAAATAATAAGGTCCTTCCCTATCTGTCTGTATCTCCCTTGAATAGTCAAAAAGGAAGGAGCAGAAAATACATCCATACATAGAGACAAAATATATACGTATAAATGCGCCGTGTATGTATGTAAGTCTTTCCAGCCGGGAATACTGCAGCAGCCTCCGCCTACAGGAACCTCAGACGAGAGCATCGATCTGGGCGTCGGCCTGCTCAAGATACCCCTCTTTCCCTCTCGGCATTCCTCCCAAGCAGCCAATTAATACTATATAGTGTTATTACTATAGCAATACTTCCTATTACTACTACTACTCCCCTTCTACTTCCTCCCAACCACCACTACTACACTACTACTACTGCTACTACTACTACTATAATTACTATTACTCTACCACCACTACTACTAATACACTACTGCTATTGTTGCATATGACATTTCCATCTTCTGCTCTCTTGGTACTTAAATAGCGTTTTCTGAAATTTTTATTTATATTGTTATTATTATTTTCCAATTCGTTCTTTTTTCTCCTTTTTGAAATTGTAACAACAACAACAACAACGACGAGGACGATGATAAAATTAATAATAATAATAATAATAATAATATTAATTAAATATAGTATTAATATTAACCCTTTGCCGTCGTATTATAGTTAAAACATAGGTGTCATCATGCTGGTCGGAATTAATTTTTCTTGTACGAATAGTAATACATACATGCAAGATTATGAAGGAAAAATGAAATTAATTAATATAAGTTTGAAATGTATTTAAAAGAAAAGTTATATTGTATACAAACCTTTTCATACTTTAGAAAATTGTAATGGGTTGAATTATTATTGACGTTGCTATTACTATAACTATTACTACAATTAATATTACTATTGCTATTATTATTATTATTATTATTATTATTGTTATTATTATTGTTATTATTGTTATTATTATTGTTATTATTATTATATCATAATTACATTATATTATATTACAATATTGCAATTGTTGCTGTTGTTATAATATTATTAACACTGTAGAGGAACAAGGATAACAGTATTGATAAAGAAGAAAAAGAGGAAGGGAGGGAGGGAGGGAGGGAGAGAGGAAGGAAAGAAGGAAGGAAGATATACACTGAAAGAGTAGTTTACAGTGGTCCGTTCCAGCGGCCACGAGCGCACTTACCTGAAACGGAACCGAAACGGCGATGCAACTGACCAACACGGTATGGCAGTCGATAGTATTATTTTAATATGCTCATTGCGGAAATTGCGTTTACGGCAATTAGCGACGGCAATTAAGCCAATGAAGTCTTTATACATATTATGTGTGCACACACATGTATACGTGATTGTATGGGCGTGCGAGTCAATCACGGTAAGGTACCCGTTGTACCGGTAACTATTATACGAATGTCCTAATTATATTGTTTTTTTTATAATACCAAGACGATAAAAATAATGATAATAATAGTAATGATGGTTATGATAATAATGATATGATAGTAATATTGTATGTAGTAGTACTAATAATAATATTAACGCTAGTATTGCTACAATTATTACTACTGGTACTACACTAAACTACTACCATACTACTACTAAACTAGTGCTGCTGCTGCTGCTACTCTTACACATACATTTGTATATTTCTACACCTTCACCTATATTCTTACGTTTAGTCTCTGCTTCCCCTACAATCTCACAATCCATCTCTACTATTTCGGCTGCTTTGTGTGTATATATATATGTATATGCTGTTTTTAATGTAGGCTATATACTACACGACTTTTTTATACACCGTTCA
This sequence comes from Gasteruption jaculator, assembly GCA_949825005.1. Lineage (NCBI taxonomy): Eukaryota > Metazoa > Arthropoda > Insecta > Hymenoptera > Gasteruptiidae > Gasteruption > Gasteruption jaculator. The sequence continues at coordinate 8,246,088 of OX463762.1, forward strand.
TACGTAGTAGATGCTTACGTGCATATTCGCACGTGTGACCTGCCTCCCTCTCGCTCTCTGTCTTTTTCTACTTATATTCCCATCTCTTTCTACTTACGTTACTTCTGTCTTTCTTTCTCTTTTTTATTCTTTCTATCCATCACTGTCTCTTTCTACTCCTGCTGTTGTTCCTTCTTTCCTTTTCTCTCCCTCGCATTCCTTCTTTCTGTCCTTCTCTTTCTCTTTTTCCATCCCCGTGTCCTCTCCTTCTCTTCGTTTCCATCCCAATCATTGTTCCTCAAATTCTATCCTTCTCCATTTATTCTTCCATCTCACTCTCTCCTTCTCTCTCTTCCTATTTTTCCTCGAACTCGCTCCGTTTCTGTTTCTCTCTCTCTCTCTTTCTCTCTCTACCTCTCCCGTTCGCGATCCTACCACCCTTTCTCTCGACGCTTTACACGTCGTAGTCATGGCAATATTGATCGAAACTAAACTCAACCGGCCGGCCGGCCTCTGCCTGCCTGCCTACCTACCTTTGCTCGCCTGCCCGCTTGCTTTCTTGCTTCTCCGCATATCCGCCTTCCTACCTACCTGACTACCGGCAGTCAGGTGGGTAAATAGGTACGTTTGGTTGTTTCTCTCACCATGTTTTCCAAACACCAATACCAAGGAGATTTTTCGAGGTTCTTCTCCTACCTACCGGTAAGGTAGGACAACAACTTTATCCGTTTCCTCCTTTTGCTTTTGAAATTGCTAAGGTTTCTATATATTTGTTGAAAATCAATAAATGGTTTTTTTTAACCCTTTGAGTGCTGTTTACTCTTGCACAAAACTAGCGATATATGGTGCCATTAAGGGCACATATATGTGCCCCTAATTATGAAAGTGGTCTAAGTCATATTTTTTTGGGTTGATAAATTTAAAGGATTTGTTTTAAATAAAATACAAAATGTTTTTACATTCCGCAACATTGAAAGTTGGAGTTTTATTGGTCTTGATTAATGAAGGAAAAAAACGTATTGCGAGATAACTAAAAATCTCATCTTTTTCAAATCTTGACTTAGACCACTTTCATAATTATGGGCAGATATAGCCTTTCGTATGTACCGATAAATTCGTGAGGGCGCATTTATGCGCCTTTAACCCTCAAACGGTTAATAAACGACTCTTGTTATTGTTATTGTCGTTGTTGTTGTTAGTATTATTATTGTTGAATCTTCTTATTTCGCTAATGGCCACTTTATTTAGTTTATTCCTATTTGCTTTTTATTTGTTCTTTCTCTCTCTCTCTCCCCCCCCCCCCTCTCTCTCTTTTCACAGGAAATATACGCACATACATTTCGATATTTTTGCCCTTCTCGCCTCTGGATGATCAACTGCATTCTTTAACAACTTTATGTCTGCAATTTACCAAGTATTCCGCCAAGAAAATACCGTTTCGCTTTTTCTCCCGTACATTCACTTCCTACTTCCTTTTTCTACTCTTTGAATTCTTTCATTCCAACACACGCATATTATTGATATATGTATATAACATATTTAGATATATTTATTAAGGTCCATTGTACGAAATGAAAAAATTGTAGAAAAATATTCCTTAGAATTATAACTCATCGAATTAATTGATCAATTAAATAACGAACCAGTCAATCAATCAATCGGTGATCAAACGAACGAATGTGCCGTTGAATGCATCAGTTAGTTAATTACGTTGCTTCTCTTTCTCTCTCCTTCCTTCTTCCCCTCCCTTTCTTCCATTCCTTCTCTTTCTTTTTTTCCACCCCACTCATTATTCATAAAATAATCGATCGATCGATTAATCAGTCAGTCAACCAATAACCGATCGATCGGATGAATATTCAATGAATGAAT